>JAYMTA010000016.1:0-112541 GCA_036897625.1 Pelargonium cotyledonis
GTCCTCTATTCTTAATTCTTATGGAGAGCCCCACTCGTTTTTGGAGAACACGCCTTGTCTATTTGAATTAAAAGAATGCCCGTTTCTAGAGTAAAATGAGTTCTTACTCGATATGTACTTTAAACTTGATACCCTATTATTTAGAGCTTTTAGGAAATGCTAGGAATGTGGACGGGCCTTGACTGGAATCTGGTTTCATATTAGTTATGTTTTAGGCGACCCTTTTCTGGTTTATTATAAACCCTCATACTATTCCGTACTTTCAGGTACTAGTTTAAACTCGCATAAAATCTCATAGTTAATTTGTTTAGGGACTTACTCTAGGCCTGCTATAATGTATATATATTCTAATTCCCGGTATAAAATGAGATTGGGAAGATTGTAGGAAAACGGACTCTTTCATATTATAAAGATTTCGGTAAAGTTTATTTACAAATATAGATAGCGCAGGACTTGAACCTACGACCAGCATCTCAACTAGTCTCTGCTCTACCAAGTGTAACCGTGGTAAATAACTCACTAAATTGCCAGATCTCAATAGATCGATCGAGCAAAACATTTATCTAAGCGATTCTAGACTCCTTTTGTAGCTCTGTAGGACAGCAATTACCAGGGCAGCCTCTTATCTTTTCCAAAGCCCTCATTTGTGTAGTTAGAGTCACTTACTAACTTGGTGTAATATCAAAAATATGTATATATACTTAAATCAAAAAAAGCTTTACTATTTTTAATCCAGGTCAAATCTCCAAAGGAAAGGCCTCTCATATTTATGAAACAAGAACCCCCTGAGTTTAACAATATAAAATGAAAATCTTTTTGAAAAAGCGAAATCGCTCAGATAGAAATATCCTAGAAATCTTAAAGTATCTAGTTAGGAATAAGGTTTTTTCTTATAGGGCTTGCAAAACCCCTCGGAACTGAAAACGTTTATACGGGAGTGCCAAAGATTCTAATCGAAGTAGCATCAATCTAGGAATTCCACAGGTACATATTTATACTTATTAACTATCTTAAAAAGACCCCCTTTTTTGGAATTTTAAAGAATATGCCTTTACCGTGTAGGGGCTCCTGCGCCTCTTCCTTTTTTGAAGGGCTATAGCAAGAGATTAGCTTATTTGTATTACATTACTCACAGCCTCTTCTTTAGTTAATTTTGAAAACTCTATCTTATACAACACCTTCCCCTAAAGTATAGAGTAATGGTGAATTTATCCTTTATCAACACAAATGTATTCCTCATTTTATAAGCGTCCAGTTTAGTAATTATGGAATTCCTTCGGTTATAAATTAAGTAAAAGCGGTTGAAGTTATTAAGGCTAAACAGGTTTTTACTTTTCCGTTTTTAAGATTCCTCGCGACCTTATCGAGTGAGTAGATTTAAAAACCCCAGAGTTTCCAGACGTAAGGGATCCCTTATAATACGAGCCTCCCTGTATACTAGGTTTCTAGTCTCTCATAAAAATCAGTTATCCAATTATCCTACAAAAGAAATTGTCCCTTAATCTCCTAGGATTTACACTAAAACCCTTTGCATCTGTTCCTGCATACTTCTTTTGTGTTTTATATCTGCTACCATAAAAATTCCTTAGCCGTGTTCCTTGCTGGGGCTGTTACAAGAGTAAAACCAGCACTTATCCCCCGTTCGACATAATACCGAAAACGGATTACTTTAGCTCTACCTCTTTTATTCGTAAACATCTTTATTACTATCTGGAATTAGAGACCTAGAAGAAACCGAAGGAACATAAGAACGACCTCTGTTAGACTTTATTATTAGGAATCCTAAAGATAAAGATAAAAAGGGGAATCCAGATTCATGAGAAAAGGGCTGGAGTTACTAGTTAGACTATCTAATTTATCCTTGTTTAGATACCTTTTTAAAAGATGTTTCCTGTTTTAGTCTTTTAGAGTTCCTTATTTCTTTTGGGGACTAGACCGGTATGCAAGGTTGGAGACTCCTTATACTTTATACTTGTATTTTTGTTCTTCTTTATTACGAATTTCTTTAGTTTATAGCTCTCTTTTGTTAACAAGTAAGGGGACGAAACTAAACTCTCTCTTTATTCTCATATTCCATATTTTAAGCTTAGATCTGAAACTAAAAAGGGGACCTTTAATTAGTTTATTCCTTCCTTTACGATTACTTTTCATATTGAATTTTCTATCTAAGAATTACAGTAACTTAGAAGCCCTAAACAAGACATATCTGAGATCGCTTACTAGCATAAGAGGTTTCGAACCTTTGAATGCTCCTACTATAACTGGTGCTCTACCAAAAGAATATACGTGAATTTCCCCAGTCCAAAAAAGCGACTTGAACCTTTGGCATCGGTATTATTAGCTAGGTGTTCTACCAACCTAGAAGAAGTTCTGTAGCGGGAATAAATAAAGAAGGATCAAAAAGCCCTTTATCCTTGACAGAATAAGATCACAGTCACTAAGATATTAACATATCAGCTTACTCGGTAAAAGGGCACCTATAGGATTCAAATTTATTCTAAATTCAATTTACTTCATAAAGCCCCTTGTATCAATTAAATATAGTATTTATGAGTAATCGAAAACCTTGATTCTAGATTTATGGTCTTGAGTTCTGAACCCTAAAAGGGAGCTCCGATCTTTTGTTCAACCTCACTAAAGAAGGAAATTTATAACTATGATCCAGTGTAATCTCTGTCTGAATTATATATATAACTGTGATAAGTAAGAGGGCCCCCTATATTAATAGAAACTTTTTTACTAGAAGTTATAGACCTTTTAAGGTGCTCATATTTCATAACTTATAAGGAACCCTTTTATATACTTTTAGCCCATTAGATCCGCTAAAGCTACCCCTACCTATCCCACTCAAAAGCACACTTGTTGGTAACTCCAGAATCCCTGGATTTATCTAGCACCTAAAATAGCTTTAGTAATGTAAAGTCACTCTATTTTCTATTGCTCTGATGAACTAAAGAACTCCCTTAATTTGTTTTAAAAGCCCCTTTTCTTCTTGCTACAACAATATCCTTATTTAACCTTTAGTTTCCAAAACCTAAGTCTTCTACTGTCTCTCCCACAAAACCCAGCTTTTCCCAAAAGATTATTAGCTTTAAAGAGGACTCCCGGCTAAGTGTCTTTATATTTTGTATTAAAACCAAATCTCTATTCTCTTTTTATGTATTTCTTACTTTACTCCAGTTCCTAGAAGCTGCTTATCTACTGTAATTTTCCTGTCTTGATAATAAAATAACTGTAGCTATATTGTTACTAGGATTCCCGTGAGTTAGACTTTTCTTATAGATACTCCTCTAACTCTAGCCTAAACTTCGGGTACCTGTCTTATTAGTATTAGGATACACTCTCCTCCGGACTAGATTGCCTAGGTTAATCGAGCTAGAGACTTCCCCCTTTTTTTTTTAGGCTTTATAACCCCTGCATTTACCCCCTTGTTTAGTAAATAAAAACTTGTAGACTTAATTTCTTTAAAAATCGAATAGACCCCTGCCTTACACAAAGCCTTAGTATTTAAGAGCTACATGCACCAAATAGAATCCGTATCCTAGTTATGCCCGTTCCATAATTGGTATATAGAAATACATAACACCGAGGGTTAAAAGTAATTTAGAAGACTGTTATCTCAAACTGTAGGATCTGATTCCTAGTAAATAAGGTTTCATAGGGGAAGCCCGTCGGAATAACTTAGAATTTACCCTATACTTTTTGAGTTATTAGTAGCTTTTTTGTTTAAGGATTTCTAGTAAGTATAAGGTATATCTTTGGTATAGCTCTTTATAAGAATATAAAAGTGAAGTCTTCCATTTCAAATGCGGCAAGGAGGCTGGTTTTCCATTTCGAAGTTAGGTAAGGTGATAGCCACCTCTTAAGTAAGGCGGGTTTTCTCTATAAATAGCAAAATATTAGAATATGTGGTCTTTATACATGTGTGTATGTAGTTGGTCTTTCCTACCTTTCTCTTTTTTAAAAGCAGGGCATTTCTTAATACGGCAGGTTTTTCCTTGGTTTTCGATTCGATACTTAGGGTGTAATCTGAGATATCCATCCTTAATTCAGGAGTTTTCAATTATCTTAGTTTTGTAATAAAATACCTGTATATGATTATATGAAGCTATCTAATTGGATAAGCAGTAGTTAAAGAGCTCTTCTTGAAGGTTACTTTTAGAATTTTTTTGTAAATGTTAGTTAATAAAACTAGCAACCCCTAAGAGTAAAAGCATTTAAGGTTAAGATTTCTTTATGTAGGAGCCTGTTCTACGAGTATTCCGGGAGGGCCCGCCTAGTATAAATAGTTATCTAATTTCTTTCTACTTTGCTCCTACCAGTTCCGTATTGGTAATATATTCTATAACACATATTAGTATATAATAAGTTATTCCTATGCAAGATTAGTACTTCCTGGTAAAGCAAATAAGAAAGGCTACATCTTTCTTCTGAAAATCCTATCCCAGTTAAGCGTCATAGATAAGGAATCCACTTGATAAGGAACAGTTAGGTGTAAGAAAAACCTCTGTAAAAACCGGACCCAATCGGGAATCTCACTAAAAGCAACTCAACTTCAGCGGGGGGTTTGAGAGAATATTATCTCACTCTTTATTCTAAACTGACAAAAAGGATTCCTTGAAATTAACTGCCTTGGGTTTGTCACTGAAAAGAACTAAAAAGAAATCCTGTAAAGAACCTCTGCCATGTACAAACAAGATAGGGATACGTTCGGTAGAGCTACAGTAAAAGGCACTCCGCTTAGTTTTTGTTATAGTATATATTTATATAAGGGATCCTGTTAACTGAATACAGGGGTCCGTGTTTTTAATAAAGCGGGATTTCCTAATCTTCTGGCATATCTTTTCTATGTTAAACATATAGGAAGGGGGATAGTATCCGTTTGACTTCGAAAAGAGTTTACAGCTTTACCTTTCTGATGATGGGACAAAGTGTTGAGAATGGGATATCCTTACTTTAATGTAGGACATAGAAGTAAGAATACCTTTTTAGTTGTCCTTAGATCAGTATATTAGTAAAGATATTAGTAAAGTAAAAAGTCAACAGAATGGTACAGCTAAAGTATAGATGCTATTTCTTCGATTTGATTCTACTAAACTGGAATAAAGAAATAAAGTCAAATCTAAACTTTCTTAATGAATCAAAGCACTTAAAGACTTTCGTTATACATATTTTGCTACCTAAATAACAGGATTTCCTTGCTTATATTTAGAAATTATATCTCTAGTTTTGGAGAATAACGTATATATTTATGTTTGTTTTAATGATGTCTTCTTTTGCTATAAATATTTTTTATTTTGTTTAAAAAACAAATTCTTAGTAAAGTAGTAGTTGGAGTTTCTTAAGAAATTCTATACCTATCTAACTCTAGTATAATATTGAATATAATCCCAATTAAAGTAACAAGAACCTTTTCAGGCTAAATAAAGTCCTTATATATATATATATATATTCGGGGTCTAGTTAATCTAGCTCAGGAGTCTCCCTGAAACAATAATTAGTTATGGAACTCCGTTTGCAGGGCCTTATGCTATGGGTATAAACCTTTGGATCATATCTATTTTTTATAGCGTATTTTCCTTTGGTTTAACCTACTCTCATTATTAAGCAGAGCCCTCTAATTCCATATTTGTTTGGGATCAGTTAGTTAATAAAGGATACTGGTGCGATAAGTTCGAAGTACTCGCCTGTAGGAAGTGATTAGATTCTGAGTTGCCTAAACCCCATATCAATTTCATACTCGCAGGGAAAAAACCCCAAAAGAAAGCATATGTGGATGCTTTGTAAAGAGACTATGAAGAACGAAGTTATAAGAACAATTAGTATGACAGTAACCCGGACCTTTTCTTTATTAGAATTTAGTAACGTACGGAGCAAAAAACCTTGTTATCCATATTTTATTTTCCAAATACAAAGCAAAGAGAGTATACTATCAATTATGAAAATTTTTCATATAACTTTATTCTGGCGCATCGCATTTGTTGTCTTTTATTTAGTAAATAGGAGCTCTCATATAGATTTGGATTCTTTCTTATACTGATATATAAGCCTCAAAATCTTCTCGACTTAGAAATATAGAACACTAAAATCCACCCTGTCATGCCATAGGTTCAAGTCGTGTCATCCTTAAGTACTTAAGTAACGGAAATTTTTATATTTTTGTAATTTATAAGAAGGCTTGATTAATATCTAATATAACAGGATTTTATATAATATCCGCTTTTGACTTTCGTTTATATTTAAGAAATTTGTTAGTTAAGTTCTTCTTATTCACTGGGAAACCTAAAAAAGGTACTTTTTTAATTTAATTGGCGGAGTTCCTAAAAAGGGAGGCTTTCGAGTAATCGAGTAAAGGACAACCTCGGTTTCTGGAAGCTTCTTAATAAGAGTCCCCGAAAAGCCTCAAGTTATCTAAAAAAATGACTCCCAAACCCTAGTCTAAGATAAACCCGGATATAACAAAACCTAGCACGAAAAGTTTGACTCTACCTAACAGAGAGCAATAATCGCCTATTTTCTAACTGCCTTAGCTTTAGGACTTGAATATCGTACAGAGATCTTAGGAGTACCCATATAATAAGAAGAACTCCCCCTATTTCTATAAGTAGTAATCTTCGAACTCCATACTAGGGCTCTTTGTCAGCTCCCCTTTCTCTTTAGACAGAGTAATTCTCTAGGTATAATGTTACTTTTTTGATAAGCAAAAATTTTTATTAGAAGCAAGAACTTACTAGAACCCTTTCCTATACGGGAGGCCCGCCAAACTCACAGAGATTTGTATAAATGAGTACTTTGAATACTGCTAAAAATTAGTAAGGAGACACTTATATGAATATTTATTCTACAAAAGGGGAATCCAGAGTCCTCAACCCAAGAACTGTAGTTTTTATCTTTTAGATCATACTTTATTTAATATCTGCTCGTTTAACTTCTGAGGGTACACAGTTTTGTTAAGTTCTGTATATTAATATTAATATTAGGGCATAAAGTAAGAAACTCTTAAATTACCCAAATGCTATACCGGCAGTACTCTCGGAATCCTTAGGGTTTTGACTCCCCCTTCTTGTTTTAGTTCTGTAGGACAGCAATCACCAAGGTAGCAAATATCTAATAAACGGGAACCCTATCACTTTCCTATTCTAGATCCGCTTTTCTAATTGACCCAAATCAGTAACTCCAGACAAGGTCCCCCCTTATTAATGAGTATACCCGGTAACAAGACTCCTGTGTATATCCAAGTCTATTAGAGGACTTTTAATTACTATATTTATGCGCTTAGGCAAGTAAACCCGGGCTTAGGAGTTCCTCAAAAAGGTACTCAATCTGTAATAAAGAAAAAGCAAATCGAAGCTAGACTTCAGTAAGCATAAAACATAAAAAACTTAGACACGACTTTGAAACCCAAAATTACTGTCTACTCTGAGCCTGCCTAGTAGCGAATATGAGAATCGACAAAAGCATAAATTTCATATCAAGCAGAACCTTTTTAGACATAGAAGAGCCCTGAACCTAGCCCTTTTTATAGGCACTCCTTAACCCAATCACTGGAATTTAATCCTATTTATAAGAGTCCGGGAGTCTCTAGTATTGCCCCCTTGTAAACTTTATAGGCTTAGAGCTTCTAAACATTCTAGAGGTATGCAAGTTTTCTTAAGCTTGCTAAATTATTTACACCCAAATTTTTTTAACTTTGATCCCTATTATTTTATAGTATGTAAAAATTGAATATAAAAGATTCTAAAACTCAATACTCCAGGCATTCGTTTGCCTTGATCCAAAAAGCGGATCCGTTTATAGTCTAATTGCATCTCATCTCAACCTATGTTTCTCCTATTATCTGTATTCATGTTAATGAATTACAAGTAAATATGGAATCTAATAAAAAAAGAGTAGCTGAATCAGCTTATGCTCATTTTTTGATTTTTGATGGGTCTCAGGTAAACCCCTAATAGAATCTGATGTGAAATACTTTATACAATGCGAAGTACTTTCTTTGTCCAGAGCTACTTTATTTGTTATGTTGGTTTTTCCCTATCACGAAGTTTAAATACAAGAACTTTTTTGTCTTGTAACTTATACAGGTATTTAAGTGTTTTCAGAAACTGACACACTTGCTTGCAAAAACCTCCCTAGAATTCTTATCTAAACTAATGGGAGGGTTAAATCTCTTTTAACCGATACGCTCTATTATGTAATAGTTACGACCCTTTCCTACCTTATTCCCAAATCCTAGAAACTACTGATCGAATATGCTTTTTATTTCCTATAACTTATTCTCTTGCTAAACCCTATAAGTTGAAAGGCTCTGTATCGGAAAATGCGAATCTATAAGGATCCCCCTAAAGTATGGCAGCAAATAACATAAAGTTCGAGAAGATTTGGTTACAAGAGTAGAAAAAGAACCTAATATAATCAGGTAGGAGATGAGTGTGAATTATAATTCATTACATACTTTATTATTTTTTAGTTTAGTAAGAATGAGTTATGTATACAAGTCTTTTTTTTATTACTTTTAAAAGTGCTCTTAGTAGACGCTGCCGGAGATTCCCACCAGTAGGAGTCATTCCAGTTTCTAAGCACTTAAAGCTTTCAGTTACTCAATTGCGTTAGGAACAATCGTGAGTATTAAAGTGAATTCTCATACCTGCCGAGTAAAACAGGTCAGTCGAACAATAATAAGGACTAAATTTATACTTAATTCAGATATTCAGTACAGAATTCCTCGGTAATTTATCTGATCCTAAACAGGGCTTTAGCTCCTCTATAAAGTATAAAAAGGATCCTAATAGAAGCCTTCTCTTTCCTTCCAAGAGGGGGTAAATAGCCCAAATAAACCAAGTAATGTGACAATGCATCTTGAGTTACAGGCTTATAAGACAAGAAATTTATAAGGGTCCCTAAATATAAGCGAGGTCTTTATTGGGTACCTCTTTTCTACTAGTACTAGTTGCGTAATATGCTAAGTATAGCGCTACAAGTAGTTAAATTACTTCTTTAGCAAAGGTGAGTATGTTGTAAAAAAACCTTAAGCCATTGACGAAGCAATACAAAAAGAGGAATCTGCTTTTAGGGACTGACTTTAATGCAACTTCTCATATTTAGTATATCTATATTTTAAAGTGTAGGGGCAATAAGAATTCTGAGATAAAACCGTTTACTTATAATACTTATAAAATGACTTAATACTTAGGCGGGGTCCCTACTTCCTATTTAGTTTATATATTCTCTTTCGAAAGTGTCCTAAGCTCCTACTACTACTATCACCTGCACACGAAGTCAAGAACCCCCTAAGTATTCCCCATTAGTAACTTAGTGCAACAAAGAAAAGTTTCTCAATTTTCATCAGCTAAAAAGGTTTAGTATCTCCTGAGTCCTTGTTCGTAATTCTGAAGTACATAATTGCACTTTCTCTTCTTAAAACCCAACCATTTACTGCGTAAATTGAGGGTATACTATCTGAAAATAGAATCTACTACATAGCAGCTCAAATGGTCTCTCAGTGTCTATCTTTCCTTTAGGTAGCTCAAATTCAGTTCCTCGTAATTAGTGCCCATAAGTAGTTTAGCACTCCTATTTATCCTATGATCCTTAAAGCTCACTCTCTCTAGCTCCTGAAAGCCTTACTTGTAGACCTCTCTATCAAGCTGTTCCCTTAAGTCCTTGTAATCCCTTTAGACTAATCTCTTATCAAGTCAACTCTCTTTATACTTGGTTCATTCTTTCATTTGTGAAACGGTAGCCCTTTGCGGAGACGAGACTCCATTTCTGTGCAATTCGATCGGTGAGAGGGTAGATAACAAGGTGCAATTTTTAATATTATTTTAGTACTATATCCTGAGTCTTGGGTTCAAGTCTTAGAATACTTATAAAAAGTATAGCTCTTAATAAGATAGTGATAGAGAATGTAGGTAGAGGTATTATTCAAGAGTCGCAAGAGGATAGGTATCATGAAGAGTATTACAGGTTAGCTTATGAACTACGGGAGTGTTATAAAGAATTAATAAAAAATGGAAACGAATATAGCTGTTGGGAGGAGTGTTCTAATAATTATCGAGTAAGAAACTGTTACATTAAGTCAACGGATCAAGGAAGTTGTAATTACGGGTTTTGTTGGACAAGGCATAAACTCAGTGTAACTAAGGAGGCATGCCCTTTTAATTTAATCTAATCTTTTGCAGAAGCTCGGTTATTGGTATTTTAACAGATGAAGAAGAATCATAAGAGCCATGGATCTTAAGTGATTCGGGGCTTTTTAATATAACGAAAGTCTAAACTTGTTTGCTTGTAATCCAGAAAGAATACAGAATGTGTATAAGAATTGTAAAAACACGGGGGTCCTTTGAAGCTCAACTAAAGATTAAAGCTAGAATCGACTTCTAGGACTTGAGAAATTCAGTAATTAAAGGAGTAAAAAGACTAACGGTTAATTTTATTTGGATTAAAAGTCCTCCGTTTCTGCCGTCAACCTCTATTAGTAGTTAAGGCAGTGCGTTCCTCATTCTTTTTTTGTTATGAAGCCTAAGTAACTTTTTACGATAATCCAGAACTTTCGAGGGACTAAACGAATAAGTAGAGAATCTAGTTTCTTAAGTTCTATTTTATTTACGGGTATCCGCGACACTCATATAGATATTAGAAAGCATTTAAATTCTTTAGTCTTTACAGTTTTTTGCTTTTACAAGGAAATTAGAGAGGTTCTTCTCTTGTTCGTCAGGTATTTTCTCTTAGAGGTTAACTAAACTGGAATGTTATAAGTAATGAAATCTACTAAATATAAGAAATGAAACAGTATAGCTGTTTTAAAAGTGCTAAGAATTCTAGTAAGAAAAGTTTCAAATAACGAGGGTTAGTCAAGTTCTCAAGATAAGGGGGTGTTATTTGTTTGTGCATATATTTAACTCGATTACTTTCTAACAAGGTAAAGTTGGAAAACTCTAGAATGTCTAGGGAATATTAGCAAAGTTCAGGACTTGAGTAAGGTTTACAAGTAAGTGAGGGGTCCTGTAGCAGGCTGAGATTTTAGATTCTTGTACTCCCGCCTTTCCATAGGGATTTTAAGACTCTCACGAAACCTACCCCAAGAAGAGATAGTGAAACAATTGCTCACTTAATAATTAGAATATTCATTCTGTTATCTAGAACTGAGGAAAACTTCCTTAGCAAGCGGGGCTTCTTATTATGTTTTCTTGTTTCAATTTTTTATTAAATACCCTTAAAATATTACCTATACCTGAGGGAAACTACTAAAGAATAAGAGAAAAGAAATAACTAACCAAAGAATTTAGACTTTTATAGACCACTGTATAATTTATACGAGAGACCCGAGCCTTACTATTAGCACTAAATTGTTAAGATAAGGTTAATTTTACTTAAGAATCAGAAGAGCGGAGTAATGAAGGCTATGCCTTACTACCTTATATATATTGTTAAAGGCAAGAAACTCCAATTCGAGTAGAAGAATTAAGAGTGATCCCTCAGTTTTCTATATTGCAAGGGATCTGGTCCAAAAGACAAAGTATACCCGATAAACAAGTTACGTATTTCCGGTAATTAAGATATTAAAGAAAGGAGTAAATATTCTAGTGATATACCAAGGAACCTGTTAGAGATCTTTTAAATGTACATTACGAAAATCTTTATAAAGACTCCTCTGTCTAGTTTCTTTGTTTTTAAAGGTTAGATGGGGGTTTTGGAAATAATGCTAAGGAGAGAAAGACTGAAACGAAGAGAAAGCTAGGTTTCTCTCTGGATGCTATAGTTAAAAAATTTTTAGTAATACTTTATATAGGGATCCATACTGGTGTAGTTTCGATGGAAAAGAAGAACTTTGATTTTATATTGTAATCAGGGCATGTTCTTGTAAACTTCTTAAGTAAAGCCCTTCTGGAAAGTCTTATATACCATAACCCCAGCATTCTTTATAAAATACAGTTATATTACACTTGTTTGGTTATTCTTACTGAGACACAGATTTACCGCTTTGGGCCCTTTGAGTACCCCGCAAAATACCTTGGAGTGGTCCGGTTCAGTACATAAAATCCCCTAGACTTATACCCCTTTCATAGAACTTTTTTAGCGAGATCCTTCTTATTTGAGAAAGTTATATAGTATAGTACAATAAAGTATATTCTTAGCCTTTCCTATGCAAATTCATACCCCAAAAAAGTTTGCTTGAGACTTATCTAAGTCTATTTGACGACACCTAGAGTAAAACTAACTGATAATCAGGCTTAATATTTCAGTAAACTTGAATTAAAAACTCCTTTATATATGCTACAACCTAGCTTATTCTAGAGGGTACTCCTTAAAATAACATAGACAAATGCTGGAACCTTGTAAGAATGGTCCTTTTTTATTTTAATACAAGATGATATACTCTTTTTTACTTATCTTGACCACCCGGTAGTCTTTATAGAGTGGATCTTGGTATCATTTTAAACCACTAACTAGAAACTTTATATACTTGTAGTTAAGCGGAGGAATCCCACCCAGCTTTCTTTTTTACTCATTCATAAAAAAGTGGACCCTTTTTATAATCATTTGCGCCGGTGTGCTTTGTTTTTATTTAATAGACAGAAAGTGTTGCACAATGTGAGCAGGTATAGTTTTAGGATAAGACATAATTTTTTTTTTTCAAAAGGAACATATAACCCAAGTTTCGAAAGCACAGGGTATCCAAAAGTTTTCTTGATATTCTGAAATTCAGTAGGTAAAATAGATTCCAGGCTGTTATATTACATTTAGAGCGCTTTATACGGCATTCCCCCTTCGTTTAGAAACACTGTACCTGGGTCACACTAAGATAAACTTGTAACTGTTCCCTGGATTATAGTTTCGAGATCTTCCTTTGCATGAGATTTAGACTTTAATAGGTTCCTGGTTTCAGTAATATTTAGGAGTACTTCGTTTAGTTAAGCTCGATCTGAAGGGTCGTATGAGGTTAATATTCTTATATAGTGAGCTACTTCCCTGTCTATTTATTTAAAGTAATTCTACTTATACATCAAACAAAAAAGACACAAAGGAGTTACTGTAAAGCTTACACGACCCGGGCAGCTATAATAAGTATACATAACTTTGAAATAAAACTTGAAAAAGATAGACAAAAGATTGGGGTGGAGTATCCAAGTATGTCTGCTTTACTAGGACAGAATAGCCAATAGCCCTTGAGATTTATATAATAAAGTATAAAGCGGCTAAAAAAGGATCCCGTGTTAATTAATACATTCATTTTGTAGTAAAATGGGTTTCACTTGCCTGAAAGCCCCTAAATATAAAGCGCTTGTATAAGTAGTCTTGAATTTTATAGGATTACTATACTATATTTAGACTTTATACTAAATAGAATAGTTAGAGTATAAAGGTTTACTCATTTGTTTTGAGCGATATAAAGACAAAAGGAAAGCCAAGAAAAACTTATGATTACTCAAGCAAATACGGGATTCCTCTCAGATAATAAAAACTTTTTAGGAACATTTTTGCCGGGACTTTAATAAGGCCAATCTCCTATAGGAATTAGGAAGAGGCAGTCTTAACAAACGGGATACCTTTTTTCGTCGGAATCGGGTCCTTTTACAAGATATTTCTATAAGCTGCTAAGAGAGTAGTATGAGTACTGCGGGCAATTGCACTTGAACCTGCGGTCATTAGATAAAAAGTACAATGTTCTACCAACCCAAAATTACATTAAAAAGGTAAGTTCTTAGTTAAAAAATTTGTGTACGAATCTCTTAAAACCTTAAAATATGGGGCTACTTCACTAAAATATAGGATTTCGGTATCCTGGACTTGGTAATTCCATTGATCAAAGAGCTCTGGTTTCTTCTTTAAAAGGATTACTACAGCTTATACAGGTTGCCCTAAAGGTAATACAAGACCCCTCTATACAAAACATATACTACTCAAAGAGGCGGTAATTTAATACGAGAATACTTTTAAAAGCCCCAGCCATACTCTTAATATACTACGAGTCCCGGATACCTCGTAAAAAAAAGAAGATTATACTAGGCATATAAACAAGTGGCCCTTGGACATATGGGGGAGTTACAAAGCAAAACTTGGATACAATACGCGCTTTAAATATAAGCATGTACATGTAACTAAATCAAGGGCTTTAGATTATTAGCTGTTCCTTCTAATAAGGAATAGTCCTAACTGAAAAGGCGCATAGGCGGTCAAGCATGAAGTAGTAGAATTCATTTTTGTTATTGGATTTGAAACCTAGATTCTATAAATTAGTTATAGGGTAGTGATTTACTTAAAGGGCGAATCTTTTTACTAGTAAGATTCCCTTTTGGTAGGTTTAGCTTGGACAAGCTTTCCAAATAATACTTAAAGTAATCCCGGAAACGCTGTTGTTTGGTTTAGCAACTAGTTAGTTAAAGAGTACAAGAACCCTCCCCAATAAAAAACGGGGGCGGCCGGCGGCCAAAAAGTCAGGGGGCTCCTCGGTATAGATTAGGAGCTCCTTAGTATACTAAATATTAAAAGAGTAAGTGCTTGAAGAATACGTTTTTCTATTTAGCTATACCTGAAGAGGAGTACAGTACTCAATCAAGTTAGTCATCTTGCAATTAAAAAAGGAGTTTCTGTTTATAATAATGAAAGGAACCCCTACTAATTTTCAGTTCATTTAGCTAACTTATTACCTTTTTCTTGCTTTCCCTCATTAACTAGAAACAGACTCTCATTGGACTTTATTTACCAAAAATTGCTTTTTTTTATTCTAAGCCAGACTTAGCTCCCCGTTAACTAGACTGACTTATAAAGAACAAGCTAGCTGAAGGAGATAAATTGTAGACTGAGACTCCTCTTTGTTAATACATCCAATAGGTGGAACTGGAAAACCCCAACTTTATCTTTTACCTAATTCTTCACTTACCTTTAACAGAAAACAGAAGAGCTAACTTTCAAAAGTACCCGAGTAAGTGCTTCACCTTCTTTTACTAAAAGACCCTTTTCTTTTCCTTTGTTTTTCGATGTGGTTTCGTAGTAAGAAGCATAAGTACCTGCCTTTTCAATGACTACTCTACATTGAAAAAGGTTCTATATTGGAAAGCTCGCCTTTTTCTTAATAGCCTCAGGAATTTGTCAACCTAAAGAGTGATACCCCGGAAAGAGGTTTTGCTCCTTTTATAAAGTATTGATTAGAAGTAACCTTTCGTACAAATAAGTGTATAAAATGCACCTTGATTAAGAGTCTTTAGGAAATTCGTATACTTTTTCTAAGCTCTTATGCTTCTAATTGTTTATCTAAATCTCGGTTTACTTAATATAAGTACGACAACTTTGCAAAATAAAAGCCTTTTCTTAATCCTTTGAACAAGACAACACTTTCCTTAACGATTAAATCAAAGCTGCCCATACCTTATAACCAAACGTACGAGTCCCTTATCTCAGGGTGTACATCTCAGTTGGTAGAGCAATGGACTTTTAGCCTACCGGGCGCAGGTTCAAATCGTGTTCTCATTATATCTATAGCTAAGATCTCAGTTTTCTCCTTTCTTCCATGTCCTACATTTTAGGAATGTTTCAGTTCGAAAGAGTGAGAATGGGCTCCCCCCACTTTCTTTTCATAAAGAAGGGCCCCTATTAAGGTAGAATTCTAAAAGAAGATCCAACAGAAACAAGTAATAAACCTTTATTGTGTCTCACTGTAACTCGAAAGTCTCTAAATTCCCTAAGTATAACTTTGCCTTAACCGCCCAGACTTTAAAAATTCGAGATCTTGATTAATATCTGTTCTAAAAAAAGTCTTCTTTCCTTCGCCTATACTACTACTAATACGAATAGGTAATACTATAAAGGCACATAAAGAAGAGTACAGGCTCCAAGAGGACTCACAAACAAGATACACTATTATTATTTTGAGAAATGACTCAATGCAGAGGGAAAAGCGGATCTAAAGTCTAAAACAAGGGCTCTTATTAGAGGTATTATGAAGAGTAGCGGTGTTGTCAAGATACGGATTCCGGGTTTTGAGTCTTCTTCTTACTCTTATAACACACCTACTAGACTTATTGGAGCTACTGTACTTAACTGTATTCCCTAGTATTAGTATAATGAGAGGTATTGTATTCCTATAATTGTACTTCTTATTAATTATTTATGTATAGAGATTATTCATAGATAGTAATAGGTATAGGAGCTCAGGATAAGACCTCCTATTCTTTCTAATCTAAAACTGGAACCTCCACCTCTTTATCTCTTCCCTTATCGATCTAATTTTGGATTCTATATTATAGGAGTTCTCTTGTTGCAGCGCTATAGCAACTGTATCTTATTGTAGGGGAAACATATATTATCTATTAGTATAAAGTAGTTAAAGTATTCCTCTTTCTTTCTTCCTCGGTGAAAATAACTGATTAGCTACTTGATTGTTTATCTGGTTTTCTTCTATTCTATGGAGGAGCGTTGCCATTTGTTTTTTCTTGACTATTAGTCAGGTGGTTCTTGGTGTTTGTGTTTAGGGTCCATGTGTCTGCTCTTGGGTGGCCCATTACAGTGATCTCTAGCTGAAATCGGTGATATCATCTGTATCCTTTTCATTGTAGAACTTACTTATTAGACTTCTAAGTAGTTGGGAATCCAAGGAGCCTTTAGTTGTAGTCCAAATCAGGATAGACAAACCAAAATCTTTAATGAGATCCATTTTTCTAAATAACTGCTTTTTGTATTGAGGTTTAAAAAAAAGCTTTGAATGCGAACAGGGAAAAGACTTTCTATTTTATTTCCTTACGTTTGTACTTGTTTGTTAGATTACTCACAGCTAATAAAAGGGGGTGGTGACACAAATTATTAAAAAAAAATTATAAGAATATCTGAGGGTTGAAATAGATTTATTGCATTCTTAGAACGAGGGTAAGTTCGCAGCCTCACAGTGCTTTATCAAACAAAGTAGTATTGAAGATCTGATTAGCTTCTAGTTATTATTATATTTTCTTAGTTCTTCTGCAAATTGTAATCTGGCTATTCTTTTTCTTGAAAAGTAAGGTTTAATTCAAGGTAGTCTAAACTATTGCTACTTTTTTATCTTACAAAAATCAACCTGAGCTAAGCCCCCGCGGGGTAGTTCTAGATTCTATCACACTTAATTTCTAGTTTGTTGATTACCCATTCCAAACTTTTAAAGGAATACCTAAGAGTTGTTCTACCTAGTTTACGCGATTGGAATCTACGGCATTCTTGATAACTTGACTCGAAACCTATCCCAAGTAAACTTTTATGAAATAAAAGCTGTTAGATAACAAGATAGAGAATTCCTTTCACGGTAACGTTTAGATAGAAGATTTTCAAGGATGAGCTATTCGTAAGCAATCTGGGAACCCCTCAGTTAAGATTCTATATTTCTGTCTAGAAACTTATCAAGGTACACCAGGGCAGGCCCCAGGGTATTACATAAAGCATGGAGCTAGATGAGAACAGTAGCAATAAGAATAATATGCATATTTGCACCCAGAGTAGACAGTAAAATATTATGATTAAAAGGATTGCTTTAAAGCGCAGGAATTTTACTTGGATACTCTATTCCATAACTAAGAAAAGAGATCCTTATATAAGTAATTAGTAAATACTAGATTCTAAAACTCCCGGAGTTCGTGCAATCTTTGAATAACAAAAGAATAACAGTAATTTTTAGGAAACAGGGACTCGGAATTGAAAAGTATAGCTTGGACTAGTAATTCCTCTTAAGTATTTCTTTTTTTAGAAAAGGTAAAGCTAAAAAAACTTTAGAGAAACATAATTCTTACTTGACTGGAGTAAGGTATAACCCGTCACTAAAATCACTAGAAAAGCAAAACGGGGTCAAATAAAGAATAGCATTTTTATAAAGCCAGGATCTTTTCTTCTGTTTATCTTATTACACGGCTGCCCTAAACTTTCTGAGAGTAGGAAAAACCTCATTTTGAGCACGAGGTTTGTTAAAAAGAGAAGCTTCTTTTTTATGCATAGCCTTAGCTTTTGAATTATTACCTAGGAGCTCCAGAATTTGAAGAGTATAACTGGAAATTATTAGAGTCGCACTTATCTTTTAACTAAGGACCTTTCTAACAGAATTGTACTATGAGAAGAGAAAGGTGGTAGCTATGTGATAAATGGTTTAAATCCTCCGAAAGCCGTCTATAAAGAAAAAATTCAAATTTTTAAGCAGTGCTCGTTAATTAGGCATCTTTAGCTTTAGACAGTAGTTATAAAAAAATATACTGCGAGGAAATTGAAGTCAAATCTAACAGGGGTCTTAATTCCCAACTATTCGAGAAAAAAGTTTAGACTTTTATAGCAATTTTGAATTAGAGCTATTTTCTATTTGAATGCTGCTTTACAAGCTTGGAATTTTTATTTTTAAGGTTCCAAATCCACTAACCTTCATACGGATCCCAGTAATATTTTGTAACTTTATTTGTAGTCTCCTTTTATGTAGTTTGACATTCCGTATTCTACTTCCTAGGATTCTCCTGCGACTTCCTCCGCTGTGGATAACCAAAAAAATCTTCTTCCTGGTAACTTAGAGCAATAGCTAAAGCCTTTGATTTTCGCCCCTAGACTTAGAATTCCTTGTACTTATGGAAGAGAAAAGATTACAATTACGTATTTGTAAAAAGAGTGCGGCTAAAGCAAGGATAATCACTTAATTGTCATGTTCTTGAGGGACTTAGGACGGAATTTTACTCTGATTTGTTACTATTCCTTAGAGACTTTAGCAGCTTCATGGGATACCCTTTTAGAACTAAATGCCGGTATAACTTCCGGTTGGTACAAAAAATCGTAGGGTAGCATAAAAAGTCTTGCCCATATGCGGAGAAGGCCTAGAGCCCTGGAATAGGAAGTTTAGCTCAATGGAAAACTTATTAGAAGACGCAGTATATAAAAGTTACCCTTTATCTTTGACTGCTTTTGGGTGGCGTCTACTGTTAATTAGAGACAGACTATTCCTTATTAAGAGAGGGTATTTTGCCTAATCCGGGTATTCCATAAATCTGAGAACCCTATAAGATTTCGGTATCTCATGTTTTTATTTACTCATTACAAAAAGGTTTTAAAAACCCCCGTAATTAGAATCCTATATAAAAAAGGGGTCTCGAACTAAGTACATTGGGTAGTATGAACTGCTACTGATAAGAGAATTCCTTGTTAACAAACGTCGAAGAGGGGCCCCTGGTCTAAAGTTTTAGCTGCTGCTATAGAATTTAAACAAATTAACTTGTATTTATCAACACAAAATTATTCCCTTATAGAATTGGTACGCGACTCACTATTCACTCTTTTTTAGTTCCTAGCGTTTTGAATTACGTATATAGAAACTAGTTTTGTATTAGCTTTCACATTAGAGCTTGGCTTGCTGCTTGCTTTACTGACTGAAAGAAACACCAATTGCAACACAGAAAGATTTAATACCCAACACCAAGAGTCACGGTTAGTTATAGCTCTGAACGAAGTGAGGAGGAAGGAAGAACTAAGACAAGAAAACTCGGTAGAGCACCATTAAAAGGAACAACATGGAACATGATTCAACACGGATTGATAGAAGGGAAAGCAGAGTACTTGACTTAAGAATACATGACTGACTTCTATAATTTTTCCTGAAATAAATCTTAGTCTTTAAGGTAAATCTAACAAACAAATTGAAAAGGCCGATCTCAAACAACCCTATTTATTATTCTCTAACGAAACTTTGATTTTAAAAGCCTAAGATCGCTAAATCTAAAACAAGCTACGTCTGCCTTTAGTTTTAGAGAAGGTACAAGTCAGCAGTTGATAGACAGCTATTGAGTTCCAACTTTATTTTATATTGAATATCCGTCCCAGCGCGATAGTTCAAAAAAGTCTACATATCCTTGTCTAGTAAGGCGGTTAGGCAGTGTACGTATAACAAGTAGAAAATTAGTTATTTGAAATTCAGAAAACAAGTTAGTAAAGTAAAACAACCCTTTTTTTTTTAGAATTGTGCGCTTTTAGACCTTACTTTGTACCCTTCTATCTACCCTTGAATTCTAGACTAGAATCCAAATAGAAGTAGTAAATGCACTTTATCTGTAAACGAATAGTAGACTCTTATAAACCAGACTTCTTATAGTCTTCCTTATTATTTACCTCCTAACTTCTTACTTCTTTTACTCACATTTATATAACCGATTATTAAGAGCTCGACTTCTCTTCGGTATCTATATTTTATTTACTGACTTGCTTTCACACTTTCTCTTAAAAGGGCTACTTTTTTGCATTTACGTTTGATTTCCTATACTTTTTATTCCAGAAACTTTAACAGAAAATCTTTACTCTAATAAATCCAATCCTAGCTGAGCTAACAAAAATACCTGCTCTTTTTAAGACCCCCTAAAGTAACCCGGCTTTTATTTCCTTAGGAGTTTCCGCCTTGCTCCTGAATAACTCGTACAAATAAAACTAACAGAAGGAAGTTTTATCTTGTTTGAAGGAACTGAAAAGGAGGGCTTTAGTAATGCGGGCGCTTATAAAAGTCTAAATATACAGCTAACCGCTGCCTATCTTACAATCTTCCTTTGTTTAGGAGCTCAAACCTGTACCATTTCTATCCAATTTCTTAGAAATCTTTTTACCTTTTTATTATATACTTTACTTAGATTTGCCCTAGTAAATGACTCAGATAATAAAGAACTACTGCCTTATCTTTCTATAAATATTCCTATATTAATTTTTTCTGGATTAGAAGCAAACAAATAAGTTGTTTAGACTCTCTTTCCTTCTATTTTAGACAGGGTATTTACTTTATACTTTAAGATAAGACTAGAACCCTTTTCATTTACCCGGATACTATAACTAGAACACTTCCTTTAATGTTTTTTGCTTATTTTTCTTTAAGCAGCGGTCCCCGGTTAAGTGTCCACACCCCTTTCTAATTTTAAAGCACGTGTTACTAATAATATAGAAGCTCTTGCTTAGACGAGTAGTTATACTAGCTCTTACTATTAAAAGGGGCCCTATTCCACAGTCAAGGTAGTTTAATAAATCCTATGAATTCCGGTTGCTAAAGAGAGGTATAGTAAGGGGTTTTGGTTGACTTGCTTTCGTAACTAATTTAGTCGAGGCATAATAAAACAAAGGAATCTATAACTAGGATATACTCTTTGTTTGTACCCTTTTGAGTTTTCTACTAGTGTATGATATTTTAAATAGTTAAGGGTTGCCAGCTAAAAATAGAGTGACTCTCGGTCTTACTGACGCAAAAGCGGAGTTGGTTACTGGTATAATGTTGAATATTTCTCCATGACATGAGTTTTAGTGTACTTGAACTTTATTTACAAGTATAGCATTTTTTCTGAAGTATTAGGGGCACTGGGAATTCGGAGTCTACTCCGCTTTTTTGATTTAGAGCTCTTATTATATACACGTCTGTTTTCCCCTTTCTCTTCGGGACTCATTTCCTTTTAAAATATGTGTGGTGGTGCGGTTTTGGATACAGACTAGCTATAGTTAAAAGGCTAGGGTATCAAGTTTGACTTAGTTTATAAGCAAAAAAGGGGCCCGGATATAATATATTTTGAACTGAATACTAATAAAGGAAATTTATCCTGATCTTAGACTCTCGACCAGGGAACTCCTTGATAAAGCCTGGGAGATTTAGTTCACATCCTACTACCAGCGGTAAGAAGTGGATAGGAGGATTCGAACCCAGGCCTTTTGTATAAAATGAATGATAAAGAAGTCTAAGTACTAGCATCCCGGCACATTTAGAGATTCCTAGATGTAAAACTTAAAAGTAAAAGATTTTTGATCGAAAAAATACGGAAGTAAACAAAGAGTTATTAGTAGGTCGTAGCTGGGGAGGGGGTATAACGAGGATTTTTCCTTTTATTTATACTAGCTTTTCTTTTTAAGAAATACGTACCTTTATCGGATAGACCGCGTTGAAAAGATAAAAGTATTACAAAGTCCTGACACAATCAAGACGGAGAATAAGTATCTATAGTATAGTACAGAGTTTTTTGTATTAACAGAAGTTTCACCTCTAAAGTTTATTTTAAGGTTTTACCCCACTCCGGTTCTTTTGAAAGTCAAGCAGTAGTAATAATTACCTAATTTATGTCATTTGACTTAGTAAAAACTTTTGACCTTTGGCTGTTAGTTAGTAATCTAAAAACAAAAAGTATGAAGAAAGGGATAAATCTATTAAGCGAGTTGCTCCTTTTTGGTAAATACGACTTCTCACGTTGTTTGGGATTCCGGGGCTAGTCCATTTTCTTAGGTTCTGTACTTTTTATTTATATATAATTTAAGGTTATGAGTCTTGGGGTTTCAAAAGATTTTGGCAGAACTCTTAGTAGAGTTACTGGTTTACAGAGCTTACTACTAGGATCCTTTTTTTACGCTCGACAAACGGAGTGTAGTTGAAGAGGCATGCACGAGTTCGAATCCCCTTCACCCTGAGTTATAGCAGAATTACATTAAGTTCATTGTACAAGAAATGTAAGAGGGTACGAGATCCTTATAATATATAATTTTTTATGTACTACTCTAAAAAATCTCAAGAAAGAAGATGCTTGCTTTAGTCTAGAAAAAGCATAAAATAGACCCTTCGAATTTAGAATTTGGTATTCGCTTAGTAAAAGAATGTATTATCCCTTATTAAGAAATCAACGAGCTTAATCTCATCCCTACTGAAAGCAAGTAAAAATAGAGGGCATTCAGCTATCTGAGACTCATATTACTGTAAAACCCTTTAGATTCAGACCAGAAGGACTTAGGTTCAAGTCTCGTAAGCTATTCTCCCACCGAATACCGTAACAGAAAAGGTTATCGTAAAACATTTCTAAGAAATTATTGTAAAAAACCAGCCCATTTTTGCACAGAATGACAAGGAAAAGCCCCTGTTATTTCTTACAAAAGATTGTTGCTTGCGGCTAATTTTTCTTATACTAATACGGGATCCCCGGCCGAACTGCCTAACTCCGATCTTTCAGAATTGTGTAAACTTTTGCTCGTTACCGAAAAAGAAAAGCACCGAAAATTTCTTACTCGTATACAAGGATATTGCATTTTTGCAGTTCAAAGCTTAGCACTAAGTCCCAGGATTCTTTAACCCGCAAAAGATTATGGAATTTTTTCTGGATTTGAACTGAAAGTACAAGGCACCTAACCTCAGTAATTTATTAAACGGGAGCCCCTCTAAAAATTCTAGTGCAATTCCCTAATAGAATAAACCTGGGCATTTAAAGTCCCATAACTGTAAGTGATAAACGAATAAAGCTTTCTAAGGAAACAGCTCGGAGTACATTGTCTCTTTAGCTACAGACTTTCAGGTTGGGATAGAGGTACGGAATACCTCCGTAAGCAAGGGTCCCTTTCTAAATCACACACTGTTGACGAAAAGGAATACTATAGTTATTCAATTCGTTAAAAATTCTGTAATATATATTGCACTTAATTACTTGCATGTAGAATTCAAGACTAATTTTCAATTTGTACTTTTCTCTGGAACACTTGGGCAGGGCCCTCTATTGCATTTTTATTTGCTTTTGTTTAGGAATTTCCATCACTGACCCAGCAATTTTCTTATTTGGTTTATAAGTTTAGTGGATAATGAGATTTAGAGTTTATGCTATCAATTTATTTCATTAAATTGCTTTTTCCCAAGTTTGAATCCTTATGGCACGGATTTCTTTACACGACTTTTTCTTGTAAGTAGGCGCTCTCTAGATAGGTTTCCCAATTCTTAACGCATTGTTTATATTTGAAAAGTTTGCTAATACTTACTTATAAGTCATAGATGATCTCTACTTTATTTTGAAAAGGGGCATCTTTAACTCGGATTCGTTTGATGATAACTCAACAAGAGTATTCCAGTAATATTATCCGAACATAAAAACAATAGGAGCCCCATTTTCTATAAAAAAATGTACTTGGGACTTGTAGAGTTGAGGTTTTTACAAAGTACACTACACAATCATGTTGTACTAGATCATTAATGTTTATCCTATATTTTGGATATTAAGGTATACACTTAGGTAGAGTTCTACCGAAAAAGGATACTGAACAAATATGGATTTAGCTTATATTTAAATTAAATAGTAAAAACTTATTTAGGATTAGACTTCGTACCCAACACTGAAAAAGGGGGTCCTCAAAGGGGCTCAGTGGGTTACTGGATAGAGTAACGAAAAAGACTTGAATCAGTGGTTCAAGACTCTGTGCTTAGTAATCCCACCAGTATAGAGCGAATTCAATTTGAATGTTTTAATGATCGAAGGTACCCTGTGGATTAAAGGATAAGAAGATTAGATATCTGAATATTAGATATTCTTTTTAAATATTTTTGGATTATTAAGAAAGAATTGGATGCTGTGCTGAGTCGTGATCCCCACCAGTAAGTAACGGTCGAATTAGTAGCTAGATGATAAAGTTTCAGATTCTCGGTAATTTATAATATCATATTAGAATTTTTCGTTCAAGAGTCCCGATAAATTCTAATATGATATATTACATAGATTTTGGTAGGTAATAGCTAAGGGTCTTCCTAATATGGAACAATTCGTTAGGGGATTGTAGTAGGTTACCTTTATTTTATAAATATCCCACGAATTCAATTTCTATTGAAATAAGCCCTAAATCCAGGTTTAGGAGGGTTTGGAGTAAGCAGGGGGAAGTACCTCACCAGACATTTTCTTTATAAAGTTGTTAGGGTAAGGAAATCCATGACAGGCAAAGTTTAGGGCATACAGCCAAATATTCATTACTTCTAAGTGTATTTCCCAAGGCTTTACTCTATAGTCTAAATTTTTAGTTAACCAGAGTATTATATTAGAGTTACATCCATGAAATATTGGATTCCCTCCTATTTTTACAAATGGTTTAACTCAAATAGAACTGCAGTTAGTCTTAGTTCTTAATTTCTACAACGAAACGAATAAATAAATTAAGATATCCATGTAAGCTTTAGAATGCAAAATTCATATATCTGGGCCTGCAAAAGGTTATTATATTATTACGAAAAGTTCAAGTGTTACAGTAAGTCTATTTATTGTACAAGGATCACCACTTGGACATTATACTATTGTAAATTTTTAATACCTCTCTTCTCATATCCTCAATGAGCAAGCTAGTATTTCCTTTTTATATGTTTTAAAGTTCTATCAGCTAAGTCTAACAAAGTTACATGGGGCGATGGGCCAGATACTATACCCTATTTCGTATAATAGGGTTGTATGTAAGTCGTACGTTACATTATAGGTTAGTATTACACTTACATATTATATTAAAGTTAATTTTTTAGCATACATGTAATATAACTAAGTTCCTTCTTTTTTCTTAACAGAAAATGAGAGTCTCCTCCCCGAAAAAAGGAGAACCGTGTCCTAATAATCAAAGGTATACCCTTTCTTTTAAGGAATGGCTCCGTTTGAGAGCACATAGAGCCACCGACTTACACATTTAAATTGGAAACCCGCTTACTAGTCTTAGTCCTCGATTCCGAGGATACAACTAAATTTGCCTAAAAACTTTTTAACTTACCAAGAAGCAGTTTTACCGAGAAAAGACGAAATTGAAGTGAAACAAGACGCCTACCAACCCCTCCTCGCTGGTTTCATAGAAGTTACTATCAAATGATAAGTAAGAGCTAGACCCCATAGAGCTTAAGATGTAGTAGTAACCAAGAGACCCCTATATCTTATTTTAGGATGACTAATATTCGTAGTAGAAACTTAGTTTTGACATCAAGCTGACAGGGCTTGAACCTACACCATATGCCTTAGGAGGAAAGGTGCTCTAACCGAGTAAAACTACAAATCCCCCAAAAAGGAGCTCGGGCAAGGGAATAAATACGTCCTAATTAAGAATAACTTTATAAATTATAGCTCTTTATATTTTTAGGTTCAAGTTCCGTAATGAGAACAGTGGAAGGCACTTTAGTTGCAGGATAAAGGGAGGGCCCGGAGCTATCTTGACAATTCCTAGACTCGACTTGAACCCTTTAGGACCGCCCCACTGAAAAAACTAAATTACTTGGAATTTATATGATAATCGCTGGGTATTGAAAAATTAAAAATCTTTTCCGGATTTAATTTTAACTTAGTTTGACTACTCCTGGAATGAACTACTTATCCTTTATATAATTACTAGGACAGGCTTGCGGGGTACTCCTCCTATTCCTTACCTTATTTTTAGTATTAATTCATTGCCCCGAGCAGTCTCCACTCCTACCAGACTTCTAGGAAACTTGTTAACCAGATTACAGAGTTCTTTTTTTATTCGGATTAGAATAAGTAGAATTAGGGTCTATTTGTTGAATTACTGAAGCCTAAAGTAAATAGTACCAGGTGCTGCTTAGAAGTTTTTTAGGGTTTCCACCGGATTTATATTTCTTAATTTATTGACTTTTTTGGATGTTGCATATGGTATATCAAGAATAAAAAATTATTATGACCTTCCTTTCCAGAGTAGGGGAGAACCAAAATCTAGTAGTTATGTAGATAATACCTAGGAGTCTTTCCCTTTTTTATAAAAAGACTTTTTAATAGTATAACAATATTCTCACATTATTAAAAGCTCGTTTTTAGCTTAGCTTTTTGGGGGAGGTTTTCCCTTGTTATAAGACATTCATTATACTTATGTTATAAGAGTTTACGAGTTTACTTTAAGATCCATGAAGTATAGACCTTGTCGATACAGAAGGAGTAGTAAATTAAGGGATAGTACATATTAAATTAATAAGTAACGTATAACATTTATAGAGAAAAGTGCAACAAATATTTAAAGTTAATAGCAGCCTACTTGCGAGTTTGTTAGAGGCAAGTCCGATACGTAGACTTTACTTTGAAACAACCAAAAGCATTATCCTTTAGAAAAACTAAAAATTGCCTGGATAAATCCCAGTAAATAATTAACGGACATAGTCAAACAGGGGGGCAATTAAAGGTCTACCTTGGAAAGGATAGATCAGAAAACTAAAATCCGGTTTAACGTAATACACCAAAAATGTTATAGAGTATTTATAGAATTTATAGATATACTTACTTACACTATATAGACACACACTTCTTCTTGATCTTGACTTGCCCTCTTAACCAGTTTGTTACTCTCTATCTGCATACCAAGCTTCTTAGCTAGACCTATACTAGTTTTTGTACTACTCCGTATCTGCGTATACTTCTCTTATTACCCAGACCCGTCTTCTTAAGCGAGATTACCATCTTCTTGTTGCCTATGTTGCTGTTGCCTCTAGCTATACTCTTACCGGTATTCACCAGTATATTAAGTCTATTAGATATCTACTGTTGTTATACTATCTCTTCAATTTATTGCTTATTTATTAGTTATCCTTAAAAGTATATAGGTAAGTTATTCTTCCTATAACCAGGACTTACTGACTCCTCTTTTTAGGAAATATAGGCAGTTTATAAAGTACCTTACTATTTGATAGTTCTTATAAATAATAGTAGAGTATAGTAGTTATAAGTCTTTCTATAATGTATTTAATTAATGTATTATACCCTATTAGTTATAGATTAGATAGTCATAAAGAAATACAGAGTTAAGAGTATTGTACTATGTAGGGAGGGCTTTGCCTGACCGGTAGTCTATCTTTCTTTTTTTCTCTAAGTCAAACTTGGCAAAACGTAGAAAAAACACCACCTTACAAGTATCCTAAACTAACGAAAACGAAAGAATTTATATAAACTTTAGCATTGTTCTATCTAATCCCTATTCCTTGTTATGGGCTTTTTTGAAAAGTCCTTTTTTAAGGAGTTGCTTTTATGCCTGCTCCTTTGTTTCTAATTACTAAAACAGCTAGGTAGGAGAACTCTAAAGCTTAATAGAAGTAAAGATAAGATTTCCCTTCTGTTGTTAGTAAAGGAGCTCCCTTCTAAAATGTCTTAAATACAACGATAGAATAGAGAGTTATAATATAGAAAAAAACCAGTTTACTGGGCCCCCGTGTTTTAGCCGCATGGAAATTTCCTTAGAGTAGGTTTTGTTATTGTTATAATAAAAGAGTTTTTGCTGCTCTGTGTTTCAAGGGTTTATCCTGAAATCAGTTTAAGCTTTCTTGTTTAAATAAGAGATTTCCTATGTCCTATTTTTAAATCAGTAAATTTATCCCCAAAATCCCTTCATAGAAGTACAAAATCAGTACAATACCAACAATACCTGGGTTGTTTGGGAAAGTACTAGAGTTGTACATACAGCTCAGCTCATTATCCATAATAGGTAAACAGCTCTCTCCTAACGGTAAGCAGAAAGGATGCCCTGGGCAATAATTACTAATAGAACCAAAACCGTAAAGGAATAGATGTTCCAGTTTATGTGCATTGTCTATCTTCACTTATGCTTAATCACGGCAAAAAGAGTAGGTAGACTTTATTTATATTGTAGCTTATAACACACCTATTAAAATTCTTATCGGGAGGAAACACCACTCTATACAGTTACGAAAGGTGGCTCTTTTTGAGTTGGCAATTCAGTTATAAAACAAGACTCTGAAACCTACTTTTTCCATCTCTGCACTCTTATGAAAAATCCTACGGACTTCTTTGGTAGATTAAAGGTTCTAAGCAAGCCCTTATTTGATTTGAGGAAGAGAATAGACTGCTCTTTAAAGGTATTTAGGAACCGGAAAAAGAAAGTTATTAAAAAGAATGAAGTATACTTACCGAAAAAGATCTCTGTAAAGGTAATTTAAAAGCACCCGCTGCTGGGTGAGTGTAGCGCCCTGCCGGGAATCGTTGAAACAGCGTAAAACCTTGTTGCTTTAGTCGCTTATATCAGAGTGTAATTCACACTCGTTTGGATAGGCCATTACAACTCTTTTTATTAGACTGCTTGTAGCAAAAAAAAGAAACTCTTCAAAAATACTCAGATGATTTACGATAAATAATTAATTCCTAGTCGCTCTTGGTAATTCAAGCACATATTAAATCAAGAAATTCTTGTGCGTGTATGATGTAAAATATATAATAAACAAAAATCCTCTAAAGCTAGCTCTATCTTTAAAGCACCGGCAGGGTTGACCATTCTAAGAGGGAGTTGAATGAATACTAATAATAAATCATGTCAAGCAGGTTTTGAAACCCTTAAAAACGAGGTGCTCCGGTAAGTATCCTATATACAAAAACTATACTACACCAGAGTTCCTATTAGTTTAGTAAGGACCCGAAAAATTTTTATAGATAGGGCTTTAGAATACTTCAAGAGTTACTAAGGAAGTTTCTGTATTTATTGATTTGCTTATTAAAATAATAAAATAAAAATAATAGAATGATAGTTAGTTAGAATAGAATAACTCTGCTCATTGCTTAAATTTCAAGTGGTAAAGTACTAAATAAGTTAGCATAGGGTGCGCGCGGGTTCGAAGCCTGCTGTATTGCTAGTTTACGGATATCTGATTGGATATATAAAGTCTATGCCCTTATGTTTTACTAGTCCAGCTTCGAAGGGCCCTTATTGCAAAGCAGTCCTGCAAGGCAATTACTAGGTCATTAGAGAAAGTGTTTGTGGAAATAGATTCCTTTCTTATTATTCAAGGATCGGGGTCTCTAAAGAAAAAAAGAGTGAGAGTTTATTATCAAGTATAGACAAAATGAGGACCTTAACTGTAGCAAAACCCTTGCCTAAAAAACGAATTAATAAAACAGGATTTCAAGAATGCCTTTGTCGGTCGGTGTGGGTTCACAAAACGGAATAGATAGCGTAAAGGGAATCCTATATATATAATAAGCAGAGAAAACTCAAGATGACCCTCATCTTTTATATGTTTTTGAAAAGAAAACAAAACTACGTACTAGCCACTTTTTTCATACTGTACCAACCCCTTAGCTAAAGGTCAGAGGGGCCATCCGTCCTATATACCAAGTATGCGCCAATCCACAGAGTAGGTTATAATTAAAGAAATCTGAATTATTCATAATAACAAATCTATCAGGTACTTCTTTTACTATATTAATTCTGGTTATATACTTTACTCACAAAACCTGACCTTGTAGCAGTAATAACTCTGCTTTTCTAGACTAGACCTCTATTTTATGCCACTATTCTGCAAAAGACTAAAAAAGAAGTTCCAAAAAGGGGTGTGTCTACCAGATAACGATAGCGAAGACGGTAAAAAATAGGATATAACGAGAGTCCTTATGAGATTCGAACCCTTGGCATGCTGGTTACTTAACCAGTGCTCTAACTACTTTAAATACTCCACAAACTGCCCACTTTCTACTAAATTACATTGGAGGAATATACAAGAGAGAGTATTCAAGATGAGCGAAACCTACCTATTTGTATCCAAGTGATTAAAAAGGTTTTACGAGCTACTTAGGGTCCTTTTTCTAGGTAATAAAATTGAGACACAATCATAACAAGTTGAAGCAAAAGCTTCCGAGTTAATAATCTCATAACTACTGCTCTCGAGGTCTCACTTGGTAAATTCATCTAAATTCTTTATGGGAGTTCCACCAGGAATATTTAGTATTGAGGAACAAGTACAAGTTTTCTAAACAAAAGAGTTTTCAAGATTGTGCAGGTATTAAGAAAAGTTTAGCAAGTAAAGTAAGGAAGAACTGAGGCTAAAGAAGTGAAAGTCAAAGAGCATACCCTATCAAGAGGAGTCCCGAGTTTAAGTCTTGGTTTTGTACAAACAATAATAGAGAAAAAGACCTTGATCTCTGGTTTCAGTGAACTGCAGAGAAGGCTCCCGTTCAACAAAACTTCAAATGTAGCGTGAAAGAGACTAAATAACTAAGTAGTAGAAGTCTTCTCAGGAGTAGACTTTTCGTCATTATTTAGAATAGAGCTTCTTATAGGGTTTTGTAGAACCCGAGAAAAACCGAATAAGGAGTTAGGTTTAAGAAAAAAGAGATTGGATTTTTTTTTTCCAGTATTCTAACTACGACTAGCGGAAGAAGATAGAGGGTTTGCTTCATGGATCGGTAGCATGTTCTTTTAATTATTGAGGAGTCTTTTTGTATCACCACTATGTCTAATATGCGAAATCCCTATTATTATAACAAGCATCTATTTTGAAAAAGAAACAGGAATTACGTACATTAACCCGGGTTTGATCGAAGCGAAATCAAAAGGAGTACCCGTCGCTTAGATAAAATACACGAATTGATTTATGCAAAGCCTAGTACTAGTCCAAGCAAACTCACTCAAATATTATTAGTATTTTCAAGGCTAATTTTTGACTTCCTTCTAGCCAGTTTCTATATCCAAGAGGTGCCTTTTAAAAGTAGACTGGTTAGTTAAATTAGGAAGAATATATTTCATAGTACTTCGGTAAGTCAGATCCGGGGATAAAACTTCTTTATACAATTAGAACCCAACAACCTGTAATAGAAACTGCTGAACTAATACATAATAAAGTCGAGCCCGGATATCTACCTACTACGTACTGTTACTTATACTTATTTAACTTCTGACATTGAAAGAGTTAGGCAACCCTGAATCAAGAAGACACGCGCAGGTTCAAATCTAGTTACTCATAGAATATACAATATCTCTTAAGCCAAAAATTTAGTACTAAACTAAGAATTTAATAGAGCCAGAAAAGGAAAACCCCATGCTAACAAAGAAACTTAAAAGCGGAATGTTTTTCAGTAGTTTATAGCTTTTTTAAGGGAGCTCCTTGCCTTTTTTATAGACTAAGTTTAGATTCGCTCGGAACAGGAGAGAGCTATTAGAGCGAATTAACTTAAGTACAATAGCAAGGAAATCTGAATTAAATAGGTACGAGTTTTATATGGTTATGGGATCCCTCTGGAAGAGTAGAGGCTATATCCTAGTATTAAGGCTATTAAAAATGTAAGAGTATAAAAACCAAACCCCTTATTTAGCAACACAAGCTCCTTTTAGAATCCCTATTTATTAGTAATTATTAGTAATTTGAGACGTCTTTACTATAAAGCAAGAAGTTTTTTAAGTTAATTGCTATGTATTTTATGTAATATGTACAGAATAGCTAGATTTGTCTAAGATTTAAGAATAAGGGAAGTTCTTATTTAGAGAGTCCCTAACCTTTAAGAAAACAGTGAAGTAGTTTCAACTAATGGGAATAGAACTAAAGGAAAGCTTGTTTTTCTTGTTGTTATAACGTAAGTAGGAATATTTAAAATACTATACCCCCTTCGCTACGCTGCAATTGGGAAGAATAACTTACCACAAATCTACAAGGTTTCCTCTCCTCTCCATAGTAATAGCTCCAAAGCAAAAGAGGAATTGCCCCTTAACATTAACAAATAATCCACTTGAATACCTATTACAATAATACATATAATATACTAAAAAGTAATAAAAAACCCAAGGAAAACTAAATTACAAAGAGCTATATTCCTAGAGTCTCTTCAGAAGGAAGAGAGTAAACTCTTTAAAAAAGGCCCCGTTTCCTAGTTAATATGGTAGTAAGGAATAAAAAGAACTTAAGGATGTTCCTTTTGCTTCTAGGTTTCTGATTTCAGATAGTAAAACGAACTCAAGCTAAAGGCATTTGTTTGTTAAATATGAACTAAGTAAATATTTTACTTTATTACGAGAATCCAAAGCTTTTGGGGGAATAGTCAAAAAGAATAGAGAATCAAGTAGGTGGGTAATTTCTAGACTTTTTTGTTTACAAGGTTTTTTCTTAGAGCTTAGCTTAGCTAGAATTTTAGAGGTTTAAAATAAGGAGAAGTTCTACTCTAAAAAAAAATTTGAGTCAGTAATTTCTTTTGAAAGGGACTGAAGTTAAGGAGTTTTCATTAGGAATTTTGGAATATATATATAGGATAGCAAAAGAAAGCTTTCCCAGTTTAAAGTTAAAGGAGAGATAGATTTATTAGTCTTACTTAATAGTGTTGTGACATTAGGAACCTATTACTTTTTTATATACCCAGTTTTTCTTAAGAGGTATTCCCCGGGAATTTCTAAGTGTAGTAAAGGACTTGAACTCGTGTATTTTATAGTAGCTATGTTAAGAAATTCTTAAAGTGGTTACCTAGGAATCCTCTATCTTATTATTTTCATTTGTTCCTCAAGATTTTCTTGCAAATAGGAGCCTTTCAAAATCGAATTGAGTTTAGGCAGTTAGTATTATCCTTGAGTCTGTTAGAGTGTATATTACTTTTTCGAGGACTTAGTAACTCTTCCTTATAATCATTTAAATGGAACAAGGTATTTATTATTAAGCAATTCAGTTTAAAAAGCATAGACTTTCTTTTAGAAGTAAGATCACAGAGTAGAGTAGATGGTAAACTCATGAGGCTCATGATCCTTTCAAAACGTAGGGTTCAAATCCCGCCTCCGCTAAAGAACCCAGTTATGACTATTTTCAGTGTTTGTTTTGAGCATAAGTCTTGCTTTTCCTCGAACTTTGAATGGCAGAAACTTAAAGAGGATACCTTGCAAACCCCGTTGAAAAATTGAGAGGGGCTTACTCTACGGAAATCGCCTATGAAGAAAGAGTCATTACACTTATAAAAGGTCCCTGCTCTCCATTATATTGAAAAAGGGATATGTCTCCATTCCCACTACTACGTTGTGTAGCCCAGCCAAAAGCGAGTCCTATAAATACAATAGATAAAAGGTCAACCCATTCGGACCTTGATTATAAACTACTAATATACTCGCTAAGAGGACCCTTTCGTTCCTTAACTTGAGCCAGCAGTGCTCCTTTATTGTTTTTGTAGAAAACTGTCCATCTAAGTGCCTTCAATTGAACAAGAAGAATAAAAATTTGTTGTTGACTAATATTTTAAACCTTTGTTTAAGATTAAACACCTCAGATACCCAAGTTTGCTATAAGGGAAAGAGGGATTCCTTCTTTTAACTTTGTTATCACGAAAATATTTATAGATTTTTCTGCAGTTATCAGAAGAAGACTCGCAAGAGTGGACTTTGAGAACTGGGAAAACTTAGGATCCTAAATTCCTAAACTTGAAATTGGAATTGGAAAATACACAACCACTTATGAAAACATAAACCTTAGATATCTATTTACAATTACCAAAACTTTCATTTTCATATTGTATAAACAAGGAGAGCTACTTACGGAATTATTACTTTAAAACCTCTTATCTATCAGAATCCCAAACTTATTAAAAATATACAGACTGTAAGGATTTCTTTTCCAAACTAGTAAAGGAACTAGAAATTAGAGGCAGCCCCTTTCTAAATGAGGGGAAGAGATGTAAGGACTGCTTTATCTTGACATGATTAAAGGAATTTCTATAGTAACTACATGGACTAAGGACTCTTTAATAACATTTAGAGTTCTTTTTCGTTGATACGAATTAAATCATGGGCTATTTTAGCCTTACCACGAGTTGCATACGTATTAAGTTTTACTACCATTTTTGATGTCTAATGTTGTTTGGCGTATATCGAAGTAAATTCATAAAGACAAGAGAGAATTGATAACTTTGAGGCACTTTTTTTACTCCTTTTAGGTTCTCATTGTTGGACAACCTCATAATTATCTTAATCACCTTATTACAAAAATATATAAAACTTTCTTTTTGTTGTGAAATTACTATAATTTTCTAGTGAGACGCGCGGTGTCTCAAACTAGCTATGTCTAAGTTAAGTTTAAACGAGCCATTCAACCTACAAAAAGTATACGGGATCCTATTAGAGTTAGAGATCAATAAGAGTACAAAAACTAACATCCAAAACAGCATACCTTAATTTTATCAAAGGACCCCCATAATACCACAAGTACCAAGACAAAACCTTGCTCGATGAGTAACTAATACCCGTTGGTATCGGGAAAATCGCAGAAGAGAAGAAGTAGCACGTTATGAACACTCAGTTAGAAGGAAACCCTTCTGTATAAGCATTAGAAATTACTAAATGGAAGCCTTTAATATATATATCCATTCGTTTATTTAGGGTATTCCTTATTATCACAAAGGAAATAAAACTTTTATCTATTGGAACCTTATTTCTATCAACTATAAAAACAACCCGTTCAAACGAGTTTCATAGGGGGGGAGGGGTTGGCCGGGGTTTAAATTGACTAGTTAGTTAGCTTGATTTTGTAGTAAGTTGTAGCCGACTGGTAATATAACGCTAAAACAACAGGCATTTTTCATACTTTTTTCTCCTATAACTTCTACTTCTTCTTTTCTTATTTTTCTTGCCTTTTGTAGCTTTCTTAGTCTTTGGTTTCTGACTCTCTTGGACTTGCTTCTTTCTTAGTACTAAAAAGGGGTATACTCTTCTTTATAAGGGATAAAAGGGATACTTACACGCGAGTTCTTTAGTCGGAAGATTCCCTTTTTCTGGAACGCCTTACGGATTGCTTTATTTACAAACTGTACGTATAAATCGGGTTTCATTCATTTCTTGTTTAAGGATATTCTCCACTAAAATAGCTCGAGTATAACTGCTCCTCTGATTAACACCCCCGGAAAATATCCGTATTACATATTAAAAAACTCTAAAGAAAAGGTAATCCTCGGTTGAAAGCGAAAGTAAAAGGGAATCTCTACATCCAGGATTCTAGCGGAGCTTATATACTATAAAACTTAGGAGCAATAAATTAAGACTGGCATACCCCTCCCTTCGAACTGGTGGTACAGATTGAGAGTAAATTTAAAAGCGAGTCTTTTTAGGGCCTAAAATCAAGGTTTATTTATCAGGTATGTGTTTCATTATCAGTACTACTTCTACTAATTTCGGGGGTTTTGCTTGGTAAAGAAGCTCTCTTTTCGGAGACTGATTATAAGACGTGTTTTATCTTATGTACTTTATAACACGAGGACTATTCCAGGAGCTCTTCCCTTGAAACAGGAATAAAAAAAGGGGGAATAAGATTTTATTGCGGAATTCCTGAATAAGGCGGGTAACTAGAAAGAAGGGTGTTTGTGTGAAACTATGCCTTTTATAATCCCATACCTTTGTAGTTTACCAAGTATATCTCCTATATTTAAATAAATGCAGTCTTTTACTCTTGGTACAATAGAGCACCAAAAACTACTTTTCCTTGGTTTACGAAACGCAGCTCGATTTTCCTTAAATTTGTTTTGGTTGCTTTGTTTTCCTTAAGTAGCTTAATTAAGAAAAGTACAATAGATAAAGAGTAGTGCGCTTTCCTTATGTTTGGAGAAGTTAATTTAGGGGTAAATATAATTTGAAGTTCTATTTGTACCGATCTTAGCCTTATTAAAATTTATCCTGCCTGTTCTGAGTCTCTTTTGGACAGCCCCTCTCTATAGAATAAGGTACATGAGTAATCCCTTTTAAGTACTTGGCTAACACAATATTTAGAGAATGCTGGGTATATATAAGTATAAAGACTCTGTTTGTATTTTTGATTATAGTAAATTTTTTAGAGAGTCTAAAACACGGAGTATTCTTTTTCTGGGTCAACCCACAATGGAGTAATCGCTTGTAATCTCTAATTAAACCTGTTTGTATACCATACCATACTTTTTAGTGACTTACTTTTGATAGGACAGAATTCTTTTCTTAAGTGACACCTAATTAGCAAGGCCTATATGTCAAAACCTTGAACTTAAGTGAAGCGTCTAACTGGTTCGCTAGTCCCGAACAAAGACTATGGAAAAGCGGGCAAGACCCTTGTGTAATACGCTGGGGAAACCCCCTATGGAATTGCTTCCTAACCAAGATCATATTATTAATAGGAAATTAAGAATGAATCAAATTCTCCTTAACTAAAACTAACTGGACCAAATAGTAGATTTCTCGTTTCCCTAGTAACTTTTTAAGCTTATATTTTATTTAAATAAGTAGCTGCGTAAGCAATATATCTTTCTAATAATCTAAATGGAGAAAACTCACAGGTCTCGCTGTTTTCATATAACAGCAAGTTTTCAAAAGTTATCTTATAGCTGTCGCGGTAGATCGCTGAAAAAACCAAAAGACTTATACTTCTCGGTATTCTTTATTAGAATTTTTCATGATAATTCTGAATCTGGAAACCCAAGCTTTTTGGTATACAAGGATCCCTATTGCCGACCCAAATCCAAAGCAAAAAGTTAAGTCATAAACAAACTGGGTTCCCGCTAGTTGCTTCAAACAATTTAGTAATTGCAAGTTCCTCACAAAAAATACAAATTAGAAGCCCTTCTTAAAAAGAGTAATCCGCTGCTGTATTAGGAGTTCGGAAGAAAAACTAGCAACTTTTTGACTTTAAGTCATTTTTAGATGGATCCTTGTTAAAGTAGGACCCTTTTACCCACCCATAAACAAACCTAAATATTGATACAGATAAACACAAAGCCTTGCCTTTGTCCGTGCCAGTTTTTTAGAAGATATTCCTTAAAACTTTTAAATAAAAATTCCTATGATAATACGTTCGCTGTGGCTTGTCTTCGCTTTTGTTGTCACATGGGTTACATGTTATTCGTTTTCCGAAGAGATTCTTTTCTTACTAGTGAAACCCTTTAATACTTTCAGTTCGTATTTCACATGTACACAAATGACAGATGTGCTCTCTACACAAATTTTCTAAGCGCTTCACTAACATGCTGTTACTTTCTCTTTTCCTTTTTGTTAGGAGTCTTTCTGGGTTTTAAATACAAAACCAAGATTCTCAAATTATAGTCTGGGTGCGCGGAGTCGAAACTGACTGAAAACCAGGCTTCAACTTGTGACTTTACCGGAAAAACAGAATGCTAATTTGTAAAAGCACTTTTCTAAGGAATACCTAAAAGAGAATGTTTGTGACTCTTCGAAACTAACTAAATAAAAGCAAATAGACATCCACTAAAAACAAGAAATTCCGGGATTCATAGAGTACAGAAAACAAATTTCAATCAAAAATACGAAAGATTCCTAAATACAAATGAAATAGAATAACCCTGAGGTTTAAGCTGTTACCTATTTATCGTTCTCCTATAATTACTCTTAATCTTAATTTGTCGACCTCTTAGAGATAGATAAGAAAGCCTTGGAACCCCTAATTGACTATAAAATATACAGTTTATCGAATATATTCTCTTTCTATTCGGAATACTATATATACTATAACAAGCATGACTGACATCAAGCAAGTAGCTTCCCTTTAGAAATTAGAGAGCCTTGGCCTTGTTCAAAAGAAAGAGCGAAGGCTAGAGGGATCCCAAAGAGGAAAAGCATAAACCAAAGGATTTCCATTTGCTCAATTCGTAAAAGAGTCAGTATTAAAAAAAAGAGAAAGTCAAGCCAATCCGAGAATATGCTAGCAATATAAATAGAATATAGGTATCCTATACAACAAAGCCTTGACGTAGGTATTTTCCACTTTTGTACTTAGTTATAAACTTCATTATTTGACAGGAATCCCTTTTGACCTGAACCTCTGGGTTTCTTTTGTAATGTGAAGTAATTAGCTAATTTGGTTTCGAATATTATAGATATAGATATGGAAAAGTACCAAAAATGGGAGACGGAACCCCGGAAGCTGTACTCTAGTCTACAGGAGAAATCCTATTTAATCATAAAGAAGCCTCTTTTCAACAAAGATCTCTATATTAAATTAAAGAGCCCGTCTCATTAGCTATATACTAGACATTGGGTACTGGGTCATCTAATTTGAATCAAATTGAATTCATTCTGATGGGTTTCGCCTAATTAAAGGAAGTTTGAAAGTTGAAATATAACAGAATTTAGTTTTGAGTGAGGGGAGGTGTACTACTCTAACTCTAAAAAAATTTGTTGTAAATAGAAATATCCGTAAGCAATAAATGTAATAAAAATTCTATGGCCATTTTCTTTCGTGCGTTATGACGGCGTTTTAATTACTGTCATATATGATTTTCTTGTGTTTTTGCTATATTTTATTCGATGTTATCTGCCTTTTTAGACTTTAGACTCTGAAAAATGTCGGGTACTCCTATTAAACAGAAAGTTATTTTCAGTAAGTTATTCTTATCCGTGTGCAAAATCTAGTAATCTAATTAACACTAAATCTTAATATCGGAGATTTGCCATACAAACCCCGGTCCGTTTACCAATAGCTGTCTCTTGCCCTTTCTAAACACGAAGTTATACAAGGAGTCTTTTAGATTTAGTAATCTAAACTCTTTTCACTATAATTCTTATTTTTATTTTAAAAGTGACTAGTATTTGTTATAAAATCTAGAAATTACATGAAGGATCGTATATAAGACTCCTCTTGCGATGGATTACACTTTATAGTATTTCAAAAAGGTATAGGCTTCCAAGTACTACGTTAGGGGTACTCGCTTTTCATCTTACAAAGCTACTCTTTTACTTTACTGGAATCAAGATATATAATAGAAAGAATATCCTCGTTCATAGAATCAAAATGGCAGTGTATTTCTATTTTGTAGCTATAAGGGGCTTAGAAAGTCCTTTTGTCAGGATCCTCATAGTGGTTTGTATTAAAGCCAGTCTTACTATTTAGAAGAAATTGACTTCTAACTCCATACTCATTTACAAGGATTCTAATTCTATAGAGAAATACCGAGAATATTTATACTACACATAATTAGGTAAAGACCAAAGCTTTAGCTACTCAAAGAAACCTACTGTCAAGTAGTTGAATGAGAATGCTTTTAGTAAAAACCCGGGTATTACTCTTTTGTGTTTCTGCTTAATCCAAGATTCTACGGGAGTTTTCAACCCTACTTCTCTTCTGTAGGCTGTAGGCAAACTGATCTAAAAAAGACTCCTGGTTTAGCTATCCCATGACCCGGCGCCCCTTTCTTTTCCTATGAATTTCTAACAATTAATTCTATATATTATATAGCCTATCCCGGACACTGGTTAGTACAAACAAGTACGTGTAGTAGGAGCACAACGGGTAACCTTTAGGAGTATAGGAACCGAAAAAGTCTCGTTTGTATCTACTTTATTTTTATAATAAAAGAAAAGCTCTATACAGAAAGGGGTTATATAACAAAAGCTGCAAAACCCTTGAGAATTCCATGTCGTAGACCTCTAAAGAGATAAAAAACCCGTTTGGAGTATACCCGACTTCCAAGGGAACCCTGTTAATAGGATTCTGGGACCGGCCTTTAGGGCAAGCCCTCCCGGCTTTGAAATTACGGTAATTGGAGAAGCTAACTTTAAATTTTATATATGCATAGGGATACAAAAGCAGTAAATTTACGTAATGCCCTTTGACAAGTAGTTAAAAAATCCGGAAACGCTTTAATTACACATAGATTTTTTTCCAAGCAACAGGGATTCTTCCAAAGTAAAAAATAGAGACTCAAACTTTTTTAAAATACTTAAGAAAAGAAAGAGATCACTTAGCTAAACAATTAACCTAGTAAATTCGAGTTCCTAACTAAAGAGAGTTTTATCCACAAAACATACCTGACTCGATGCTACAAAAAAGGCATAATAAAAGAGTATCGGCTTCCTAAAGGATTGGATTACAAGTAAATTAGCTCCTAGCGCAACGCCGAGACGTAAGGAAGAAAAGGACCCTTCCTTAAAAAAAGGAAATGGGCTAAGCTCTTCTCAGCAGCTATGCAAATATATGTTTTGCTTTCTGTACCCATTCTAGCTAGTTACCGACTTGCTCCATAGAAATGAATCCCAATAGAAACCAAATAGTTCTCCCTTGTCATGTAAAACCCTCGGAGTTTCTATTTTATGGGTACTGCTAAGGATAAAAAAAATTTCAAAAGGTTTAATCTTACTGTTTTGGTGTCAATTCATAATGCACCGGGGATTCCAACTGCTTCCACTTTCTAGAGTTAGGTCTCTTTTAACAGTCGTTAGTTTTTGCTGTAAGGCTATACCGCTTAAGAGAAGTCTTGCTTTTAGCTACTAATTATGCCCAACCCTTATAATATTTCTTAAAAAATCCTACACAATCCACAAGATATAGGGCTCTCATTAAAGTTAAAGTACAGGAGGAGCCCTTAGAGAATTCCCTATAAGGTATAAGCTCAGTCCAACTAAAAACGATAAGAAGCTAGATTTGTTTAATTGCTGTAGGCCTGACGCCACTAAAAAAAGAAGTTATATGACTTATCGAAATCCTATACGCTAAAAGATAGAACTCTCTTGGAAGCTCCCGAATCTTGCTTGCTTTCCTAAATTTATTTAGAAAATCCTGTATTATAACTAAGGTATACTAATACGTGCTTCTGTGGCATTAATCGAGTCGTTTAAATCTTAGAATGTTATATATACTTTTTTCCTCAAAATTCATTAGAAAATGAAAGAATCCGTCTTTTATGACTACTTCGCTCCGGATTTACTTAAAATGCCTCCTTACTTAATAGCTAGCTCTCTAAGCTAAGGATGTAAAAAGTAATAAGCGCTCCTCTATTCGTTAATACGGGGTTTAAAAAGGGGGTAGTATATCCTTGTGATTAACTAAATAAACGTGCTTTTAGTCTCCTATTATATAAATTTAAAAAAGGGGGTTTTCCAGTTAGTGGAAGTTAAAAGATTCTTGTATTTTTTAAAAAGATTCTCGGCCCGAGTAATTCTTCCATTCATTTTAGGAGCAAAGTCTCTTTATTAAATCCCTGCACAAGAAAATATGCCCAAGATTTCACTGTTACCCCTAATTTCCTATTATCGTAAGAAATGGCCTCTATTTATTGCTACAAATATACTTAAATACTAGTCTCTTTTTATTCAGAATAAGGAATTCAATATGTTGAAGGAATATATTTGCATTTCGTAAGTTTTTTTATAACAAACAACCCTCTCTAATTTAAAGGTTAATAAAAAAAGGAAAGAGTTTCTTAGACTCTGTGTTAGAATCCAGATTGCCAAAGCCCCTAGTTTAGGGCGTAGACCTTGTTATACTTCCGGATATTCATTGTATATTTTAGGCCTTATCTTATAATGATAAATGTCAGAGCAGGCAGTCTAAATTCTAGTTTAAGTTTATAAGAAATAGCTGCTAATAAATCCCGAATAACAAGTCAATAACGTAAAAGTCAAGAAAAAATCGAAGTTTATGTTATGGTAGAACCGGGGTAATTCTAAGTCATTTAGGTACGAAAAATTAATGCATAAGTAATACGAGCTTCTCGGCCTGCGCTCGAGTAGGAGCTCCTTACCAATCCAATAGTGATTGCAGAATTTAAATAGAAGTTTTGCTAGACTTTTAAGGAATAAGAAAATCCTGTGCTGAAAAAGTCATTCTAGTATCAGAATTCCAACTTATTTACTAAGCGCCCCCTCGTATGGATTAGGATAACTGAGAGTTATATAAGAAACAGACTCAAAGGTATCTTAAGGAGTACTTTATCTAATTTTTTTTTTAATTACTGGACAGGACACTTATTCATGAGCTATAGACTAGTAGTAAAAGGGGAACCCTTTTTGTTAGAAATTATGACATTTCATTCAAAGCCAAAGCCAGCTATTCCAAGATCTCCCTTATTAACAAATCCAAGGGGATATTACCAAGGACGAAAGAGGAAAGACCTCATTCTAAATACCGAATGAGATACGAAACCTGGAGATAAGGACAGAAAAAGCTTTCCTTTGTGTCGGTTCTCTAACCTAGTCAAACTGCCTGCTTGAAATCAATAATTCTACTTTTGTTGTGAATGCCAGCTTTTGAAAGCATCTTTAAATGGTACTTATTCTGTGTTTCTTGATAAGTGATACAAGTCTCTTGTGAGATGAGAGGGACAAAGTTACTCGTGCGGCCAACTATAAGAGATTTCTTAGAATTGACAAGTGAAAGTGTGCATTCCCCAGGCTAAAGAATGCTTCAAGGATCTCAAACAGGACTCTTATTATAAATAAAGAGAGCACTAGTAATAAAGTCAATCGTATTCCATAGAAGCTGAATCTATTTTTGAGTTTGATTGAGAGAGGCTGCTTAATTCAAGGGCTGGCTATACCGCTTTGAACGTACACTTAAATCCCTTACACTGATCCAAGAGAGTATAGCAATGCTAAAAAAAGTCGTATTCTGGTGATAAAAGGATCGAAGACGTGAGAAGATTGGGAGTATGCGTTCTATAATTAAGAATGTTATTTAGCTGTGGGATTGACCCCTGAGATATTAGGTATTAGGTAAGCTGCCAGTGATTTCGTGGTTAAGCGATTTGAACCTTTTTTATTTTACGAATATAGCTCTGACGATTCGGCAAAGATGTGTATTTAATAATCCCTTTATCTGAGTAGAACAGATAATAAGGAGGAAACTCTAATCAGGATCTCATGCTCTTTATTAAAATTTTTTATACAGTATTTTTGAGTTCAATTACAACTTAGTTAAGATGTAGTTTTGGGGAGTATAGGACCTATTTTTCATATTCTGTTTCTTGTAATAACTCCTTCTGAAAAACTAGATCTTGACTGCGGTTACGAGGATTAGCGCGACGCGGCTTGAACCTTTGGGTTTATTCATTTCGAAGTGCTTCTTTGCTGCCTTCTAGATTAATCTTGATTATATAAGTAATTAAAAAAGGATCCTAAAAATATCTTTTTTTGTCCGAATTTTGAACCTGTATTTTTGGGTATTTCCATAAAAATGCATTGGATCACAGGAATAACTCGTATTTAACTAAAGCACCGTAAAATGGAAAAGCTGTACTAGGATTACTTGTCTCGAAACGGATTAAAAAACCCTTTGGTTTATAGAGAGAAAAGCTCCCTTCAGCTTCAGGGTTACCCTATAGCATATAAAACCCAAGAAATCCGTTAAGTAGAAGACTTTGTATTAGAGTTTACTAGCAAAATACGAAAATTAAGGAACCCTATGAGAACTTAGCGAGAGCCTGACTACATATCTTAAACTATATAAATCTTGCCGAAGTTAATTGAAATCTAAAACCTGGACCTTGCATTACTCCAAGATATAATAGAGAAAACCCGCAGGAATGAGAATTAGAGACCTCCTCTTTATTTTTATTACTAAGTTGTTAAGCGAGTAACACAAAAAAGGAACAGTAGACCGAACTGCCCTAGCTATTAAATGAGGGCCTATGAAGAGAAACTCGAACCATTCTATCTTGCACTTTTCTTGCTTATTATTTTATTTATCAATCAAGTTTACGCGGGCTCCTTTAGCTAATTTAATAAATAATAGACCGCTTCTTCTGAAAATTTTGAATAGAGTCTAATAAGGAGATACTGAATAAAGAATCCAGGCTTCCATATTTTTTACTAAGAATTTAAGAAATTGCCCCGTTTTTGTATCACATTTCTATTTGAATATCTTATTATATTAGTTTAGTTAGGGGTTCCGAAATTTAGGAGAACAAGAGCTTTGTGCTTTTGGATGTCTTAATAGCTGCAAAAATAGGTTTCAAAATTACTTAGATAAGAATGATAGAAATTTCATGTCTCTAGCTAGGAACAATTATTATCCTGCAGGCGCCCTGGAAAGGTTTTACTGAACGGGAACTAAATACCCAACAGTTTGCAAAGATGTCAAAGGTTCAAATGCGTATTCTTGACTATTTACTTGGCGAGTAGTCTCTCGAGCAGCTCTTTAGTATAATTAATGAAAAATTCAGAGGTCCTTAATAAGCACAAAACTCTTTCTCGAAATATACCTATGGTAAAAGATTATCAAGTATTTTAGCTCTTTGGACAAAAGATAAAAGTTTTTTCTTCTTAAGTCGGGAGTTTTCCACATTATAATATTAAGAAAATTAGTTAAACAACCGCTATTCCTTTGTATTTTTGAATGTACCGTTTTAAGAAATGGTTAACTATTTACAAATCCTGGTGAAGATAAAGGCGTTTCAAGTACTAAGTAACAACTAAGGGGGAGCTCACAAGGGAATCGTCTATCCAACTTTGATTTTTTCTTGACTATGGATTGGGTATTTATTTACACGTTGGGTTATAGGGACCTAACTCAAAGATTACTATTAAAGGTTGGGATTAGAGTTTACTTCTTATTCTTATTAAGATGCTGCTAAGATATAGGAACCTCCAAAAGGGAGGAGTCTAAATATGTAAAAAAGCGGATAAAAGGTCTTTTTTCGAATTAACTCCGGATAGATCCAGACTATGAAACCTTATTCTATTCCTAAATTACTATATTAATTTTTTAATAGGGAATCCTGCTCAGTTTTAAGACTTACAGAGTTCTTAGCGACGCTTTTATAAGACATTAATGAGCTGTTCGGAGTTAAGGGCATCTCTTCAAGGTTTCCGTAGGCGAATACTTATTTTCTAAAGAGGCGAGCTCTCTATTTTTTTTAAGGCGGGCTTTTCTCCAGGGCATGTTTATGTTTTTAAGCTATTAAATATTTAGTTCTACTTAGACAAAGGCGAAGTATCAAGTAAAGGGCATTACTTTTATGAAAAAATTACCAAAAGAAAAGACAGGGACTTGATTATTATGTACAAGTACCTGCGCGCCTTTCTATATAGAATTCCGTTAAGTAAGGACTTATTGGATTATATGAATTAGGAAAGCTTCTTTTGTCAGAAATCATAGAAATAATTAATACAGCTATTTTGAGGGCTTCCGGTCTAATTCCAGAATTTATGTCGGTAAGTCTCGAGGAAGCCTATCCTGTTAGAGTTTATGATGATTCTATAAAATAACCATGAGCATCCCGTTATTTCAGCTAGGGTAGGGCACTCTTGGCAAGTAAGGGCTTAAGTGCTCACTAGGTTCTGTGTCCGGCAGTTTGAAGGGCGGCCCGCTCTACAATTTCCTTTTTTTAGTTCTGGTAGTGAGGGCTCCTCCTAATTCAGTAAGGAACTAGAAAATATTGATTTTTTATAAGCTAGGAGAGAAGGGCTTCGGTCGGTTATAGGTTTTGTACTAAAACTAAATTTCCGGATTAACTCAAAATGTAGGTTTGATAATATTTGTATCTTGACGTATTATACCTACCAAAGCAAAAAGTTCCCTTTTGGAAAAGCGAAATCACTTAGATATAAAATTTTTTATGGCTCTAGTTTAAAAATAGTTTTTATTACATGCTGTTGAAGGTCCTTCCTTAAAGACACTCTACAGAACTAAAGGAACTTAAACGCTTTTATTTTACAAGTATTTCACAAGAGTTCAAATAAAAAAAAAAATGAAGATAGTATAGAGCTTGGACTTTTTAGAAACGCATTTCTCTTTTTACGGAAGTACTAGGATAGAGACTTGTTTATAAGCGAATCCTTAACTATAAAGTGTCTTATAGGACATCCCTGAATTGCATTCTTGTTTAACTATATTTTTAACTATAATCTGTATTCTGACCTTCTTTATTCATTCTTATTATGGACTTTTGCAAAGAAAAGAGACTCCCAACTATCGCTGCTGGAGTTAGGTCCATAAGGTTCCCTACACCTTTAGTTGTATAAACTTCCTACAATAGAAAAGAGAAGTTTGAGTTCCTTAAATAAATTTGCTTTTGTAGGATTCAGAAAGCCTATTCTTGCAAAGGGGTTATACCTCATTCTCTAACGACTTTCCTTAGAATACTAGGATATTTTGCCGAAACGCTACTCTTTGCTGTACTGTAAATGACAGCAATCCATTCATAAAGAAATTCTTAATTTTGAGTTTGATTCCCCGGGGGTATAGAGCCTCCCGAGTCTCAACCACATCTACTTGTTTTATATTTTTTTATTCTTGGGCTTTGAATGGAGCTCCTTGATACCAATACCGCGAGAAAGGCTTATTAAACTTTGCGCCTTATAACATAAAGAAAATTGTTTAATTCAATAACCTATATCGGGACCCTCTTTGCGGATTATCGAGCACAGGAAAAAAGCATACAAAATTTTACTTCATCATGAATCCCCATATTGTTTTATAAACAAGTAAAGTAAGAGCCTTTTATTTATTTTACAAACTATTTACTTAGAATACCCTTTGATTATAATTAGCGCCACTTTTTAATTCTTTACAGTACAAAAAAATACCGGTACAACATTAATGCAAAGGTATTCCGGACGAGGGTTCAATTCTTTAGTAAAAAAACCTGCAAGAAAATAATACCATGTAATTCCTTTTAGAATTTTATTTATAGAAATAAGACTTAGTAAATACTAAATAAGTATAGACTAGCTTACTTCCGAATGTGAGTAATAGTCTGCTTCATTCGTTAAGTTAAGGAAACCCTTGAATTTACCGGTGTATATTAGTTGGTAAAGCATTTGGCAACCGACTGGACTTTATTGGTTGGGCTTTATTAAGGCACAAAATGAGTAAAACTGAGCCACCCAACCTCTAATCTTTGAAATCAGAGCTAATTCAGAGTTCAGAAATTCTACTATAAATCTTGTTTTGTTAATGACTGCAGGTTTACAACAAACGAATAAAACATAGGCAAAAATAGTTGTAAAGGCTTCCTTGATAGACCTACTCGGATATTCTTCAACTAGCGTTTATTAGGGTTCCCTTTATAAATCTATTAAATATAGAAGGATGTTCTGTAGAAGCTGAAGTTGCTTATATAGAAAAGGGTCAGTAATTCTACTAAATGTAAAAAAAGCATACTAAGAAAGATCGAAATCTCAGATTTTTTTAATGAAAGAAAGCTGTAGAGCTCCTATTATTTGTCAACTTACGGGTACGGGAAGAGGCCCTTACTTAAAAGGGGGTCTTAGAATATTTGTGGGTAAGCTATTTTTGATACTACGCAAAATTCAGCTTACAAAAATTAGAACGAGAATACTTAATGAAATAAATTGAAGAGGACATTTTTGTTTGACTTATGCTTTTACTTCCTTTAGTGAGATCTTCAAAATAAGAGTCCAGGGGTCCTTTTTATAGGCTAAACCTGGACTCTAATACCAATAAAGTAAATTCAGCAATTGTATAAGTATAGAGTGTTTCCAAAGTACCCCGGAGCACCCTTTTTTCAAAACCCTTTTTTCTTGGTCGTGTATAAGGGAAAAAGTAGGAGCAATCTAAATCTTTCTAAAACCAAATTGAATTTAGAGGGCAAAACCTCGTATTCCAGACTATTATGTTATTTTGTAGCGATTTGTTGTTAGAAGGAATTCTTACGATCTCACCGGGAAGGGCCGCATAATAGAATATTGAATTCCTTATTATTTTTACAAAAAACCTGAAAGAGTTACATATAATAGAACTCGTTTGATGGATCACTATTTGTATATCTTGCAAAGTCGAGTTATCCTGTGTTTTAGAAGACTTCTTCTATTATAAAATTGTTTATCCCTACCCTAAGCTCTTCTCCAAGTTTCCAGCGGAATTTCTCTTTTACTAGCAAGTTACCCGTGTGTGATAGGAGGCTGCTATATTCTAAAGTTTTGTTCGATCAAAGAAACCCATTTAAAAACCTGGATTAAAGTACGTTTACAGAAGGTTTCAAATCTTACCTTTAAAGTTATAAAGACCCTTTTAGTTTTAGGAGGGGTCTCTTTTTTCTACCAATTTTACATGGGCAATTTGGAGTCCAAGCAAAAGGACGGTCGCCGGAAGGGTTTCTTACTATATAAACATTCTTATACACCCATTTCCAATTTCCAAGCCTTACCAATTAAAAAGGATTAAGCTAGTACGACCCAGCGCTTCCTTTCCTTTGGATGGAATACGCCATTAATCAAGTTTAGCTAATGAGCAAAAGTCAAAAGTTTTCGTTAGTAAAGCAGGCTACATTTAGCAGAGGTCCCGGGTCGAGGGGGGATTTTCTCCTTGGGGTTCTTTCCTCTATATTAGTAACAAATAAAACAGGAGGAACTCAAAAGAGTGTAGCTTCTGAGAAAGTTAGAGTATAGTAGCTTCTAGGAACCGGGAGTTAAAGTAGAAATCTCGAGTATTACATTTTACAAGACAGAAGACTTTGAAAGCCAAAAGCCAGTAAGGTATATGAAGTAGATTCCTGATAGGCTCAAATCTTGAATTTAATATCAAGCCTTTTTTTAAGTACTTCCCTTTTATACTAAAGGTTCGAACTCCCTTACACAAGAGTATATATTGCTAGAGCTTGAGATTAGAAACCTTTTGGGGGTTTATTTATTCCAAAATCTTATTCGCCTTGAACAATGGAAGGTGGCAGCTTTAGCTCAGGCAGGAGTCTCATCCTATCTAAAACGAGTGTAAGTAAACTATATCTATATAGGATTTTTTTATCCCTTTCTCGTTAAGGACATTGGCTAGTTGTATGCTTTTTATGAGATTGCCTCTAAATTCTATCAAGAACAAAAACGGGGATACACTTTAATTAGATACACCAATACGAAGTTAGGAATAAAAAGGAGATCTCTGTGTTGTCGCCCTCGCTTGGGGTTACTCTCATTAGTATGCTTGATCGTAGGAAATTCTACTAAAATTTAGAAAAGGTTAAGGAAGTGCGTCGTCCATTCCGGGTAAAGATGTTTATTATGAAATTGATAGAACCCAGAATGGATGAGATACCAGATAACTTAGAACTTTATACTGTGAAGGGGATTCCTATATCTTTGTATTTAGTGGACAATTAAAGAAAGCTTTTCTCAATTCAAGGAGGACTTTCTTGACGATATGCTGTACTGGTTTGGGTAGTCTTTACTTAAATTATTGATATTACTTAACCTACTTTATTGTAAAATAAAGCTCTTGGTATACAACAAATATGGTTAGTCCCATATCTGAAATTCTTAACTAGGTATATGAGAGTAGCAGAATATAATGCTATGCAAAGAAAAGTAACAGTTACTAAATATAAAAAGGGGTACCGTTTCTATAAAATTAATTAACGAATTTTGTGAAATGAGAAAACATTCTTGAGGTGTATAGGGAGTCCGCTAAGAAGTTCTAAGCAAAAGCCCCAGTTCTATCGTCCCCAGCAATTTCTTTTGGATAGCAATATTTTATATTCCAAGAAAAAGACCTAGCTTGGTAGGATCACTTTTGTAATTGCTCGCCCGGAGAGTTAATTAAGGAGTCCGGAGATGAGTTTTCTTAATATTTGGTTTTAGCATATCAGCTTTACTTAGCCTTTCCGCTTGAGGGCGCTGCTTAGATAAGTATAGTAATTCCTAGCAAAGAATTCTACGGTACCCCTTATATATGAGCTACTCTTAATATTGAAGTCCAAACAAGCTGTCCTAGGTATTCAGAGTACTCCTCAGTTCCTCAGTAAAGGTATCTTTCTGTGTTTATCTAACAAAAAGGTACGCGAAGAAACAAAGAAATCAATATTTAAGACTTTCCTTGAGTTTGAGCCTAGTGAAACTAGAGAAGACAATAACACTAAAAACCATTAGAATTCCTTTATATAGTAGTGCTGTTCCTATACATAAAAGAGATTAGAGAAGACGCCTAAAATCCTTACAAAAGTACTTGATCCATTGATATGATACTTGTAAGTTAAGTAAATTCTAGTTCGGGTTTGGTTAATTCCTTAGATGTTAAGAGTTAGGCAATGTACTGGCCCTAGTACGACTAGTAGTTTAATTGTTCACTACGAGAGTCATAGCAGGCTTATACTATAGGATAAGGTTTTCTTGAAGAAGTAAGATAAAGTAATGGTGGCTTTCTTCTGAATTTCCTAATAGCGGAAAAGAACTTAGGAATCAAGACCTAACCAGACTGCGCTACACCTCGTATAATGCTTTCCTTTCTTGTCTTCTCTTGCTTAGAAGTCGACTTTAACCAATGATCGAAGGCTTCTAAGTCCTTTGCTCTACCACTCAGCTATTGAGGAAGACATATAAAGAGGCACCCCTGGAAGAGGTCAGAGTTTTCTTACTATAAAGGTTTAAACCCTAATCCTAGTATTTCTTTTTAATGGGAGAGCGCATCATATTCAATTTTGAGAGGGTCCCTGTATTTTTGACACTAACATGGTTTAGTGAGGCAATAGCTGTCATTGGGCTTAGGAAAAAAGGGGGAAAAAGAGGCTAGGCGAATATCTATAGTTAATCATTTTATTTAACAAGATCTTAAAAGTGTTCCTTAAGTTTTAAATGGGTTCCACTGAGGAGCTCAGTAATGGACAAGGCCCCGAAAATCTATGATCAAGGGGTCCAACTCTGTTTTTTAGAGTGCGCTTTTCCTCTATCAAGTAATCCGACACTTAGATGTCTGGTGGATATTTGTGATATAAGAGATTTAGCTCATCAAGCAAAAATGCAATGAGATTCTGATATTCTTGTCACAGTTATGAGGGTTTGTCCTATCTACGCTTAAGATAGAGCTCTATATAATTATTGTTTGCTAGAGTATAAGTTTAATAAATAAGTAAGCACTTAACTTAATATGCCTCCTCTCGGTTATTCTCGTTTTCAAGGCCCAATCTAATATAGCTAGGGCAATTATTCCTTAAATTTGTTGTCCTACCACAGATTGTATCTTCCAAAGCTCCGCCAATTCTAGAAGTTTCTAAAAGACAATTGTTTTTAATGAAGTTTGCCAAAAATGACTCGGGTTGTACCAGTATACACCGAAATCTTGTAAAGAAGTTGTAATTTTATGGCATGCCTCAGCTTAACACCAAACTAGCAAGACTCTACCAGAGTTTGTCAACACACCGTTCGTATATCCATCTAAAACAATCCGCATTTTTCGTAAATACAAAGGGGGGTATACTCCTCTCTAGCAGGACAAGCTAGCCTAGCTACTGCCATTGGATTTTTATTGTATAGTAAACCTTTTATAGTAATTAAAAAGAGTTCAAATAATGTCCTTAAAAACCTTTTACAAAGCGCCTTTTATCGATTTTGGATAAGGCAAAAAGAGATGTGCGCAATTAAAAATCCTACTGTACTAAAATTATTTTAAAACCGGATTCTTCATTTTAGAAGTAGACGGGTTTTCTGAATATATTTATAAAAATTCATAAACTGGAATGCACTCCTTATAGAAGCTCCTGCCCTAGCAACCGAGCAATAAAGAGCAAAAGGTGGACTCAAAGCAAATATCTGATTGGCTTGTACTACATAAGTAAAGTAATTAATTATTCCGAGTTATACTATAGAAAACCGATAACAAATAGAGGAAATCCTCTATTAATATACTTTTAAAGATGGTCTTTTAACTTTTCAAATCAGAAGGAGTGCCTTTGAAAATAGGACTAAAAACTGCTGATCCGGAAGTTTGAGCTTACTGGGTAGCCTTTGGGTTTAACGAAAAGCCCTGGTTTATGCAATTCCCATAATCTGTATACACCCGATCGTACTTTATTTAATAGAGTGTACTGCGTAAAGCAGTAAAGACAGATAGATTTTTTCTTTTGGTAGCAAGGCCAAGCTTTACTAAAAGAGTCTTTATCCTACAGTTCTTTTTTAATAACAACTTGCAAGAAGAAAGCTAAGCATCTTCATTTCATAGCATACAAGGTAGTCATAACGATTTTGTAGTACAATCTTTTTATACTTTAAGTCCTGCGAAGGCTTCTGACTTGACCTTTGTACCAGTTATTTTAATCTTTTAGTACAAATATGGGCCCCCTTGATATGCGGATCTATTTTCACCAAGCATCCTTATTACAATGACTGTACGAAACCTTCTTAAAATAAGTACTAAATACATATGCATATTACTTTTAGGTGGTCGCTTTAAGAAATAGGAAATAGAAAACCCTTTTATCTCTTTGATGAGCTCCGCTACCACTTGTTTAACAAACCTTTATACCAAGTGGATTAGTCCTTACTTATGACTCTATTAAAATATCCTATGATACCAAGGTATTCCTCGTAGAGCTCTGTAAAAGCATAGGATTCGCACCACTGACTTGTAAATCCTTTAATGTTGTACCAATTTGTTTGAAGTAAAAAATTTTAGATCTACCGTTAACCCAATTCTCTACTCTATTATCTCTCCTAAAGAGCTTGTAGTACAACTTTAAGGAATAGAGTAAAAAAGAGAAATACCTACTCTCGTCCACAAGAACCCCATATCAGGGATATCTAATATTAAGAAAGGCTTAGCTTAGACAAAAAGAAAATGTTGTTAGGAATCCCGGGTACAGAAGGAATTACTAGCCTTTAATTAAGTTAAGAAAATTGAATTACCCTTGTCCTAAAATGAAGATCTTACCCTTATATATAAAACAAGGAAAAAAGCTGCGCCTCAATCTTAGCTTTATTAGCAGCCTATTTAGTACTCGATACACATCTACCTGAAACTTATCCCTAGTACGTACCTGTTTAATTTAAGAAGAAATAACCATATAAATTAACACCGAGCTGGGCTATGCTTTACTCGTGGATTGTACCTAAGCCAAATTCACAAGGACTTCGCAATCTACTAGTGACCTAAACCGCTCCCGACTTTCTTAGTAGTAATCCCTGGGGCATCCTCTGACCTGTGACGCTATTTTTTGAATCATAAATTCTTACAAGCAAGAGAAGAACTCTTTTTGGCTAAATAAAACCAAACTGAAAAAGTAAAGTATAAGCTTATGGGGGCTCGAACCTACGACCAGCATCTCAATTACTATCTGTTCTACCTAGGGTATACATGCTATAAATAACTTCTAAATTGCCAGAAGAGGTGTAGATATAGAACTAAATAAAGTCCTTATCTAAGTGATTCGATTCCATTACCAATTATTTAGCAAATCTATAGTTACTCTCAATTTAAACCAACGAAATTCCTTAATATAAGACTAGTGTTTCGCTTTTAGTGGATGAATTCTTGGGTTTCCCCATTATAACTGAGGGAATCCTATGCTTTTTCAACTAAACGGTCAAACTTTCCTTGTACCAAATTCGTGTTTTACATGAATCAAGATAAAGTAAACCCTTGATGCTATAAAACTTGGAAAAGTAGGAGTTGTTCGCTCGTCTATAAAAAGTTGTTGTAAAGATTTACTAGTTTAAAGTTTTTGTTTTCTAGATAGTGAATATCCTGTTGACACACATAAGTAAGACTTTATATAAGAAATTACAGGAAAATGTCTTTCTAAAAGGGAGCTTTCGAAGGACCCTGAATATAGGGATAGGGATTCTTCATAGGAGTCTATCTCTTTAGAAGATGGTTTATAAGTACATGATATATTACGGATGCTTTTGGCTTTTTTCCACAAGCAAGGAGACTCTATACGAAATTTCCTACATGAATTTAGATTTTGTTTAGTGCAATACAGAGGCGGCTAATCTGAACTAGATTTTCTTATATACAAGTGACCCCAACTGGATCCTTTTTAGAATTTTTAACTCTTTGGAAAGGAAAATGCATGCTACGTAAAACCATATTCCGAACTGCGAATCTACTGCCCTTAAACAGCGAAGAGATCTTGTAAAATCAAGACAAATAATATTTAAAATGGATCGTTCTAACGCTTGAGCAAGCCGAATTGCTTAGTTTTCTTTTCTCAACCTAGCCTTCAAGATATATTAACTTAGACTTTAAATAGACGTATATAAAATATCTATAAGATTTTAGCTACAGTTTGAAAGTCTTAGAGCGTATGCTCTTTGAAGCATCTATTGTTGCCGATAACCCGTGCGTAGACATATCCTCATGCGAGAAGAAGCTTAGTCAGGAGCATTTGACACACGGAATCTCGTAAAATTAGTAAAGGTCTTTTAACAAGTTCTTTTCTTAAAAAGGAGCATAGGCGATTCTGGATACAAAACTTCATAATATGGGCGGGAAATTGACTACTCGTAACCCTTTTTTATACAAGTCTTAACTGAACTTTTTAGAGTTTTAATAACCTGTAGTAGTTATTGAGAATTGGGGAAAGGAACCCCCATCAGGCAGGCATCAATTATTATGTTTATAGCTATATAATTCTTATTTGTAAACCAGAGTATCAGCGACAACTTCGCTGCTTTTACTTACCTAGTTATAAGTTTACGTCTAAAATAAAAAGAAAACGCATAAACCCGGTAATATGTAACCTCGTTATAGATATATGAAAAATATTCTTGATTTCTGGAAGCTGAGATCCCTCATTCCCGAAACTTCTGCCTTTTAAGTTAAGGATTCCTGTGAAAGAAAAAAGGACTCTAATAATTCTGGGCTTAACTAGACATTTAAAGGCACCTCTTCTACTTAAGTTCATATTCTTTTTCTGTAAGGATTTAACAGAGTAACAAATGCTGTTGAAACTATTTCATTAAATAGCATGCCTCTCACAACCAAGAAGAACTCTTTTATAAAAGACCCCCTTTGGGGATTGTCTGAACTAATGTACCACAGGGTTTCTCTCATTATTTTAAATAAAAAGGTTTAGTAAATACTACTATTCCATGGATTTTGAACCTGATAAGGGAGGGTTTCTTACGAGTTGAATCTACAACAGCTACTTATTTAGGTTGCAATTTAAAGAAAACTTCTAACTTCTAAGGCTTTACGCTTAGATTATCAAGGTATTTTCCTTAGTGTCGAAACTCTTTACATCCTCAACTCAACAACCTAGAATATCAAAACTAAGACCTATTTAGCTACAAATGAAAAAGCTATTCGAATCCGTATATTTACGTCTTCTGTAATTATATAAATAGAATGTCTTTCCTACTGTGGGCTACTTGTACAGTATTTTACCTTTCTAAATCCTTCGCTTAAGCAGTATCCGCTATAAAAACCTAATATCTCTAGCCCTTAAATAAAAAGTTCTTTACTACACTTGGTATAGATTATCCAGGAAACTCTCCTTTCTATTTAATATAGATAGAGAAAGAAATCCCAGAAACGACTCCTCTTTTAAAATGTAGTATATAATCCATAATAACTACTCCTGGAAACTACACAGTATATAGTTTTGGTTAATAGGACATAGGAATGAATCACTTAAATAAAAAGAAATTCATGGGTTAGGCCACACTCTAGTAGATGTGAAATAAGGATAATATTTAGAATTAACCCGTGTTAGATCAAAAAAGTTACCAATAATGCGTGGGTTCAAATCCTGCTCTTATATGAATTCTTGCTTGTAAATACTGAAATTTTATAAGAGTGCAGCGAGTCCCGTTTCCTTATCTAGCTTTTTATTAGGGAGTATCCCCATATAGAGGATATTTTTTATAAGTATAAACTAAACTCTTACTTTAGGAGTCAAATCCTAGTATATCTAGAAAGACTCCATCTGGGAGATGTACTAGCTAAAATTTAATACCTTCCTTTTTCTTTTTAATAGAGATTCCCTAAGTTCTATTGTCAAGAAACTCTTACACTATAAATTTTTTAATAGGGTTCCTCAACTACAAAATAGAAGAAGCAGGGGTAAATCCAGTTACTTTTTAAATGAAAACGGGCTTTTATAGGAAAAAATCCAACACGGACTAGTTTGAAAGTTTTAATTCTCTCAGTTTTAAAGATAAAGTAGATTTTAAAATTAAGAAGGCAAGATTTAAATATGACCTAAAAGAAAAACAGATAAGGGTAGTTTGTCGTTATAAGACATTTTATTCCTTTCGTTTTTGTTTTTAATTGTGTAAGTCACGGTAGTAGTAAATAAGGATATAAAATTATAGGATATCTATACTAGGATCTCCTAAAAAGCACTCACTAGCAAGTGTGTCGGGTAAACCTGCTTCCCTTAGAAAAAAACGAGGTATTTAACACAGTTTAGATTGTACAAAAGCATTCAGCAAAAAGGGTAATTCTATAAAAATAGAAATATATATATTAAGTGTTTACTCCGGGTACAGTATTTCCTCATTACAAAATACAGAGAATCTTAAGAGTAGAATAAATTTACTACTACAAAATATTTAGATTGTATTTGACTCTTTAAACGAAGGTCTATGGGTATCTCTTATTGCCTATGGGCAACTTAAACTGTCTATAATTTCTCAATTCTAGGAGGCTCCACATTCCTATTAAGTAACATGTTCGGTTTCTTAAGATACAAAATAAGGGGCCCGTCAAGATTCCGTAAGGGAGGGGGTTGTTAATTACAAATGAGATAGGCTAGACGATATATTACTGATAGTCGTGTGGTTTTAAGTTAGACTCACTATGTTCCGTTATCCTCATTTTCGGATGATCGAGCAATAAAAAATGATGAATACATAGAAAAAGACATCTTCATTTATTTGTATCCTTCTTGAGTTAAAATATCCTAGACTTGTTTAAAGCGTAACTTACTCTCTGGATTAGCCGCCTAGAAGAGAGGATTGTGCCTGTCCTATACATACGCTTCCCTGAGAAACCTGTACCCTGTCATTAAGTTAATAAACGTAGAGAAAAGACGAAGGTTTGTTGAGCCAACGCGCTCCAGTCTTAGTCTTTCAATTGAAAGTAAGCCCTCAGTGCCTCGGATCTCGTCTATCTAAGGAATTTACTTCATTTTTTATAATACCTCTGTCCGTTCTAAAATTCCTGTAATTAGAGAACTGCAAAGACCTTTAGACTTTTGTACTGAAAAGTGGTCTACCTATGACAAGATTACAGATTTCTTTGGCCGGTAAACTAAAAAACTTTTAGCTTCTAATTAGAGAAATATACAAAGAAACTTCGCGGGCCTATAAAGTGCCTATTGAAACCCTCTAATATCTAATTGGTTAACACCTCCTTTTGTCTTGGAATAAATAAAAGGGCAATAAAATCTAAATGAGGGAGCGTGAAGGGTCTCTTTATTAATACGGAATTTCCTAGAGCGCCGATAATTTGCCTTATTGGGCGGGCCCGTCTACTAAATTTGACTAGAGACTTTTACTAAAGGAAGCCTCGAACACCAAAAGATTTTGAGGCTCAAAAAGAATAAATATAAACATTATGAGGGAAGCTTTGGATATAGTGTATTAGGTAGATAAGAAAAAGTTTCGCTTGAAGTAGAGTTAGAATCATAAAAGCAAAAAGGATCTCCATATTTACAAAGATAAAAAGTGGTTCAATAAAGGGTTTCCTATGCGTATTTGGGCAGGCTAGACCCGTCAATAATAGCAGTATTGATTTACTTATAGTAGGTTAGCTGGGATACTTTTAAATAAAGTAGAGTGTGTACTGATTAAGAAAATATCCAAAACCATAGATAAAGCTACTAGTATATTTTAAGCGAGTTCTATATCTTTAAAAGACTCCTGCTTAGCAGTAGCTACTCACTCTTAAATAGTATGTAAGGGACACAGTTGCTTTGGCTGATAAATCCAGAGATATTTTCTTTTTAGAGTAGCTTCTTTTAGTAAGGAACGTAGAAAATCTTATATTCTCAGGAATACAGCTTAAATTGTATATCCCGCCTTTGGGGGCTTTACTCATAAAAAAGGGAGTCCTCTAGTATGAATACTTCTTAACTCGTAATTACCAACACAAAAAACTAAACTAAGTGACAAAGCAATTTGACATATTAGAGGAATCCCCTTTATTAGAAAAGGTAAGCTTATCCCTTTCAATTCAACTAGATTTAGTAACACTGGCTGTGGAAACAGAACTCCTTTGGTATTTTTGCCCTGTAAGAAGACTTAAATACAAGAATCGGGAAAGCACGAGTAGCTAAGAGCCCTATTAGAAAGTCTGCTGTGGTATCCTATTTTTAATCTTCCACCCCTTTATAGTATAATGCTAACCCTGTAAAATCTTTACTTTCAAATAGGTAAAAAATACCCCTACTTAAGAGCCTTCTCAATAAAATGGGTTTGGTTTCCTTTGCTTACATCGGTTTCTTTAGAAGACTAAAATTGAGTACTTCTTTTTGTAAATAGTAAAATAGAGGAGTAGAAATCTGTACTTGAGCATGGCTCTATACAAAGCAATTGTAGGTTCAAGTCATGACATAGTATTCACTTTTTCTATATCCTAAGTTTTTGATACACTTAGATTACCCGGATTCAAGTACTAAAAAGGGTTCTGTTCTCCATATTCCATGCTTTTAAGATCTCTTTTTAAGGGTTGTTGTTTACACTCTTTCTCATCTCACTCTTACTACAAACTGGATTATCAAATCTAGATTCCTACTAGGTTAGTTAGTCTAGTTTTCTAGGAGGATATCTATATAAACCAGAAATTCATTTATTACATGCTGTGAACCTTTCTTAAATGAATTTTTTGAAAAGCTGCCTGTCTCGCTAAAAATCTTAGTTTGAGTTAAGGCCGCACTTCTTCCTATTTGGTATACGTTTCTCAGTATATTTCGCTAAGGTTCTCAAGAATTCCTTATACCAAAGAGCTTAGACCTAATATTTTTAGGACACTTACCGTTATCTCGGCTTTATCTAGAACATTCTCAAGGATTCCGAAAAGCGAAAACCCTTCATGCAATATCGAAAGCGGGGAATTCCTGAACCTAAACCTAGGATTATCTTTAATCTTTTCTTTATCTTATAACAATAAAATCTATTTATTCACGTGAAATTAACTAATACTAATTATTAAAAAAAAACTTAAAAAAAGCATAATTAAATCGGAGATTTCCTATTCAAGTTAAGGCATTGCTTTTTTGTTCCCTTGTGTATAACTCAAGAGTTTCTCGTTTTCTCTACCTCTATAGCTTTACTTGACTTTTTTGTATAGGTATTGGTTTATAAATGAGCCAGAATCCCAAGGGCTTCCTAATACTAATAATACACACCTATTCACCAGGTATTTTAGAGATTTTCAAGGGTTAGACCTGCTTACCCCCCCTTTTGCTATTCTTAAGAAGTAATAAGGGGGATATTAAGAGCTTCTTTTATTATAGGGTAAATCCTAGTTTTAGTCGGTATAGTTACCTATTTTTTATTGCTGGGAAATTTCTATACAATAAAGTACTAAGCGTATTTTTTCATTAATCAATTTTTTTTAGTTTACTTATATGAGACTCTCTTGGTTCTTGATTGCTATATAGCTGAGAATTGCTTGCATTTACTAGTTAGTCTTTTTGTTTTGGTACTTGTTTGCTCTTTATCGTATTATTTTCAAATTGGTTATATTCGCGTTAGTCTTGTCTTGTTAGTATTAATGTGAGCACTGAATTAAGGAAGACATTCTTTCTTATATAACAAAACCCTGGGTTAGGAGTCCTTCTATTATGCCTTTCATCCTGAAATTCTAAATAATATTAATTTTCTGCTAAGAACAAGACATTTTTCACTAGTGAGAAAGGTTGCATTCTTTATCTAAATAAGAGATTGTGCAAGTACCCTAGTCAGTGCTTGTCCTTCCTTATATTAATACGAGTAAATCGACTAAAACACAGAAATCTAGAAGATAAGACTTTAGACAAATGTATTAGGCCCTATTGTTAAGGCAGTTTTACCCCCTGTTTGCATATTGTAGATCACTTAGTTATCTATCTTAATTGCATGGATTCCAAGCCCTGTGCCTATCAGCGTTGATGAAAAATTAGGTGTTTAAAATAGAATAATACTCGGTAAAATGCTCTTATTTTTGGGATGTTATATCAAGATATGAATAAAGTACTAGAGTCCCAGCAAGACGAACTCGAGATTAGGGTTTAAAAAGGGCCCTCTATTCGTTGTGTAATACTTTAGATCTCATCACATTTAAGAGAGTCCCGGGATCCCCCACCTATACCCATATATATATATATTTTCAATCTTGGTAAAAGAAAGCTCATGTATTAATCAGAACGGGAAGTCAATCTTTGTCTATCTGGGATTTTATGCGGCACCACTTACTACTTCTGCTAAATTAAAGCTACTATTTAGCTTTTGTGGTGTCCCTACGAATGGAATACCTTAATCCTAAAGCAACGAGTTATTAAGAAGCTATTCTTTTTTCAATGGATGTAGAAATCTTTGGGTTAGGAGTAATGGCCAGTTCTCAAACGCGTTGTTATGTCTCTATAAGAAAGAAGAATCTTGTCTATACAGCTTTCTATGGAGTCAACTGTGTTCAAGCTTTTCCTACACAAAAAAGTAAGTACATAAAAGGGTTTACCAGTGTGAAATAAGTAATAATACCCGTTTTTTTAGAACGAAAAAAAGAATTTATTTGCTAGTAAATTCTACTACTCTTTTTCAATTCCAGTGGTATTGGCTTTTCGCTTGTTTTATAACTGTAATTAACTACTTTACTTCAGATATATAAATAGAAAGTAAATCCGGTTAGTTAAAGTTAAGGAATTCAGAAGTTGTACAAACAAAGTACTCTCAAGTTAATTAACTTACATTACTAATATTTTAAGGATCAACTTAATATACTTAATTTATTTTGTTAAAAGAGTTTCCAGTTTGAGCCTAACCTTTTCAGGGAAGTGGCTTAATAAGACTTTACCATGCTCAGCAAAAAGATTTTTAGGACTCTTCAATACTCTCCATGAGTTAAGTAGGTCCAGCTTACTAAGTATGGAAATTTATATAACTTACTTATAGGATAAAGAATGCATCAAAAGTTTTTAGCGAAGTAAGCTTTAATTTAAAGCCGGAAACTAAACGTGTTTAGGAACTAGAAATCCCTGCCTCATTTAAAAAGGGACTCTATTATAAATAAACGGAGCTCGAATTTGACCTAAACCTACTACCTACTAAGGAATTTATCAATAATAGAATAAATGTCCTATAAGTGACCTTTTTTATTAATCTTTTTTTTTATCGGAACCCCTTGGTAACCTCAGAGGTATATGACTGCGTTTACAAAATATTTAGGAAAAGGAAAAGAATCCCCTTCTTATTTTTTATAGGGTTTAGTATAATTTCATCTCGGAAAGACCCAGCGACCAGTTCCACATATATTGCTTTTTTAAAAGGCTTAATAAATGCATTATTTACTTTTATTTATATATAAGGGGATACCTTGTAACTTTTTATGCATATTCTTGTCTACAATAGGTTAGGTACACGTTCAGTTGGTAATCTTTAGGCGTGCTGGCTAACAAGGGTAATCCAAAGCTAGCTTCGGTAGAGTGCAGCTCAATTCATGAAAAGTCTTGTAATCAGGGTATAAAAAGCTTTCGTTTATGCTTTAAAGCGACTTGGTTTCTTTAATTTACCTAATCCATAGAACTTTATTATTTAGCATAAGGAACTTCTTGTGTATAGGTTTCTTCCCTTTCATAAAGAAATTTGTAATAGTTGGCTTTAGTGTTCCCCCCTTGTTTCTAGTTATAAGACAGTTAAAAGGTAAGGGGTTTCTGAGGCTTTCTTAAAGGGTATTAGAATCTAAGGAATTGAGCATTACATAAGTGTTATAGCTTAAAGGGTACCTGAACTAAGGATAAAGGGGTTATTCTATTTCAATTGATTAAAGAATGGGAGTCCCCGTAAAATGAGCTGAAGTTAAAGCCTGCTTTTGCTTTTTGTTGTAGGTCTTTAGTGTGAGGCTGGCTATACAAAGACTATCCTGCATTTCCTGCCCTTCGTTACACTACAGTTGAGTAGAAGGCTTCTTTCTTTCTAGTATTAAGTTTGTATCTTCTTTGTACGATAAGCACAACTCTATACAAGAATACATAGTAATACAACAACTCCTATAGCTTTCAATAAGTACAAGCAACAAGAAGAACCCTAACCAGAAGAGCATCCCTCTCATAGGTATTATCTTTTCTCCTTTTATTCCTATTACTACTACTGCTGCTCTATTATAGGTCCTTTTTCTCTAGCTCATATAAATAAAATATATAAAAATTGAAACTCCAAGTCATGATACAGAAGAAAATCAATAACAAAGTGTAAAGTGTCCTGGTTTTTTGGGATTAAAAAGGTGTCTTTTATAATAAAGGTTTTCTAGGCAGATAATTAAAATATAGGAAATCCAGCGTTTTATGAGTTAAATTAAAGGGGCATCTAAACTGTGTAGATAAAAGACATTCTAGAAATAGTAATTTAGGCACTGTTTGCTTTAGTCTGTTTTAATTCATTATTAGTTTTATTAGGATATTCCTGAATTTATTAGTAAAGCGGGTATGTAGCTTAAAAAGTAAGGATATTCCCAAGCTACAGGAACAGGGTATTATAGCCCCTAAGAAACAAGGTGTGTATAAGAGAGGTGTAGCTGTTAAAAAGTGGTACAGAGTCCATTTAAAAGGGAAGGGCTTGCCCGGAGCATTGTAGTAGGTGTGTGTGTGTGTGTGGAAAAGGTTTATAGGATTTAGGAGAGTACATTAAGGCAAGAATTCTCTTGTTAGGATCTCCGGGAATTCTCTAACCTAGTATGAAAGGGTAAAGGGCACTTCTAAGAAATAGTAAAAAGCAGGGTCAGTACTAAGCTTTTAAGTATAGGATATTCTGCTATTTTACAAGTTTGAGGCTTTAGGTTAGCTTTAGCTAGTAAAAAGTCTAGAGGTTAGAAGTACGATTAAGAGTCTCCTTGTTTTAGATTTATAAGTTTTATAAGTGTTTTGCGATTAGAACCCTTGCAGCTAATGTCTTCTGCACTCTGTAGCTTTGGAGTTACAGTATTCTGGAAAGATGTCTAGGGAAGCTTTAGCTTGAGTGATGAATTTCCAGTCTAGTAAAGAAGTAAAATAATGAAGTGAAATTCTTGTTGTTGGGCTTCGCACCTTGCTTGAAAGGAATCCGGGGTTAGCTATATACCGGGCCGAGGCTTGTTTTGAAGTAATCGGAATCGTTGATATTATATAAGTAATAGTTTTAGCTTTCCAAAGTAGTTTAGTAGTAAAGTTATAGTAAGTATTGACAGTGGAGTAAAGCTACGTGGTTATAGCACCGGTTAATGTAACTAGCATCCAAGGGTTCAAGGCCAAGCCCTCCTTTTCAGTTCCTTCAAAGCTATAACTAAACTCCTCAGTTCGTTCAGAGCCATAGATTCCTCTCTTATTCAAGTTTTTGCTTTTCTTTGTAAGTCTTTTTCTTGTTGTTAGGTATTCTCTTTTAGCTTACTAGATAGGATTTGAACTTATAGGGGTCTCCTATATTTGGGAGCAGAAACTCTTGCTTTTAAGTAAAAAAGGATTTATATAAAAGGTTTCTCGCCGGAATTTCTTTGATGTAATAAAGTCTAAACCCGTTTCAAAATTAATAGAGTAAATAGGTTTTTAAAAGTACTTATAAATAGACTGTTTTTTTGTAAATCGGTGCCCCCTTTTTAGAGAATTCTTCGAGTTTGTTTTACAAAGGAAACAAGGTTCAAAAAGAAAGGCTGGTATGCCCATCCAGGCAGTGGAGAAGGCTTTTACGATATTAATGTGAAATGCCATGGAACAAAAAGCAATCCTTAATCCATGGGTTTAAAACCCTAAACCAAGATTAGAAACTTTTTGGAGCTCCCTTAGTAGTTTATTCTTTCCTATAATGCACTAGCATATTTTTGTTAACTTGCCTTAAAAAACAAAGGGTTCTTTATCTCTACTCAGGTAGATAAAATCCGTAGTATTAAAACAAGCTTAAGACTGATTTTCTTTTTGTGAAACTAGATATTAAAAATTCCATACTTAAGGCAAGAATTGGGCGGGGATTCTTGAAGTTGTGATAATTCTCATGTAACTTCCATAACAAGCCAAACCTTTAGCTTGACAATTCGATTAACAGCAGCATTTCCTATCTATTGCACTATTACATGAGCTAATCCTTAATTTATTTACAACAAGTATCCTTTTTACTTGTATATCGATCCTTATCAAACCGATTCTTTACCTAAGAATTCTAATTCAAGAAATCGAATTTTGGAAATTAACAACAAAAAGATATATTTAATGCATTTGATAACTGGTCTAGATCACTAGGTATAGAAAAAACTCTTCGTATTACTACTGCAGGGAATCGCAACCATAGGTTAGCCGGAAAAAATTCACGATAGGGCTAAACTAAAAATCCACGAAACAGATACACTCTTCATACAAAAAGTACTACCATTGAAATATCTTAATCAAGACTTTTTCAAGGATCTACTTAGTAATTGAGGTTCAGGTCAATTGCAGTTTGTACAGATTTTTCGAATACAAGGTGATTTGAACCCTGCGCTCATCGGGTTTGTCAAAGCACGCTTTGCTTTTTGGTTGCGTGCATAAAAAACTTTGAAATAGTAATAAATGTCAATAAAATATAAATGTTCTTAGTTCATATAATCTTGGCAGTAATACCGGGCTTATCCATATATTTAGAGTCCCTTGGCAACTAAAAGAGGTACGCACAAACTACAAAGCTGAGGAGCTTTTTTGGAGAATTCATTTAAAAACAGATAGATCAAACTCTAATCGAAAGACAGGTCACAGGTTTGGATATTTAGTACTTGGTCTCAAAATTGCTTTTGTAAATCAAGTTTATCTATGGATTTCTACACTAGGACGTTTTTTTGAGTAAACCAATTGCGTTATACTTTTCCGGTTTTTAGTTCATCTGAAAGTCCGTGTTCTCGTATCGAATAGGGCTTGGAAAAAGGCAGTACAATCTGTTATAAATATATATATATATATATAAGTTTTAAGGATAAGTCAGGTGTCCCCTCCTCCCATGCACCAAGAAGTCCTTAAGAATAGAATTAGCAGTTATTAAGTTATTAAAAAGGCAGGGAGGGCTACCTTCTTAGGTAGTACAAGGTAAACTCAAGCTTTCAGGCTATTAAAAAGTTGGCTTTTTACTACCGTACATTTTCAAATGTTAGTCCATTTACTTCTACTGGAAATTCTTTCCTTTTTAATTAGTGACTCCTCCTCTAGCTCTGAGAACCCCGGCCGACAAGTCCGAAACCCTCAGATGTTATCTAATTGCTATAGAATCCCTGCTACAATTAAGTTAATACGAATTTCTCGCTCTGAAGTCTCGTTTACAAACTAAAGAAATTTTGTATATTCACGCAACCAACCAATTTGGTTTACCTCTATAAGATATATAAAATAGGATATATAAAATCTCGGAAGTACTCTATATTTTTCTTTTAGTTTTATATCTTTCCGTTCCCCTACGTTTAAATATTACCTAGTTAATAGGCTTAAAATCTGGAACACAAAACCGCTTATCTAGATATTTTCTTTCATTCTGATACGGGTGTTCTGTCCCTATTCAGGTCTATTCTATATCTATCTTAACTTCATTTGTTAACAAAAAATCACTTTTTTCCGGGAGTCCCCTAGGTTTTTTCGAAATATAAATAATAGGAGATAGTGAAGTTGTTATGTATAAAGCCTCTGAAAAGAATTTGGTTCTGGCCTGTTTCCGAAGATTGTTCGTATCCTGTAAATTTGTAGCTTTTCTGTTTAGTTTTATCCTTATTGCAACCTTATATTACTTAGTTTTGAAAGAGCTAGTATTAGCCCCTTTGTTCCCTGTATTCTAAAAGGGTACTTTATAGTTAAAGTGGGACCCCTTAAAACCAAAACCTTAGCTTTCCCATGTTTTGAAATTACTCTCTATTTCTAAAACTGGTTCTTAAAACCCTCATTTGCCAGGAAACGCCTCATGTAACAGGGAACTCTTCTTAAAAATCAGTCGGCATTCTATAATGCAAGTCTTCCTATTTCTACTAAGTAAGACCCGTATTTAACCTTGTACATGTAGCTCCATTTCATGGCGCTCTACCGCTTGGGATTTTAGCGAGAGCAATACGACTAAATCAAAGGAACTTATTAAAAATGTTTTGGAGTTTATTACATACGTGTTTTTAGTTATTCAAAAGTATATCCAGTATTGCTAAAGTGACATAGCCCAACGTCTATGGGAAATCCTAAGTTTCAGCTATAACTTTATTATACTAAAAAACTATTTACCTTCAAAGGAAATCCTAGAAAGCTATGGATCGTAGCATGTGTGAGTAGCAGATCCTTTCTTATAACTCTAGATTTATTTAACAAGGAATGCAGCTTAGCCTAATTCTTCGTAATTTTAGTGTAACTACTTTTGTTTAAAACAATAGAAGTTTAGTTTGCTTAGCTTGCCCTTACCTTTGACGTTGTAGCTAATTTATATAATAAGAGAGTACTTGTTTCATAAAAAGATTCTGTAAACAAAAAGGTAGGGTTTTGTAGATAACAAATTCTTACATTAAGCCCACTTTTCAGAATTTACTAAGAAGTTATAGTGATAGAAGGTTCTTAGTTTAGTTAAAGATAAAGAAAGTTTATATAGCAAGGTCTATCCTTAAATTGGAACTCATTTAACCTATAATAAGCTGTAATTTGAATTACCTAATAGGAGTCCAATTGAGTCGGGTTTCCAGTTTTTAGTTAATAATTTCCAAGGAAGTGGGCATCTTGTTTCAAATAGTTAACATTCAAATAGGCTTAAGTAAATTTCCAACTAAAGAGTTCTTCTAGGGAATTATAAATTTGGCTTTTAAGCAGGAGTTTCGGAGACTTTAAATAGGAGTAGCGTGGCCCATTTCCCCTTTTTTGTTTTGCTTTATTTAGTTCTGTAGGACAGCAATTACCAAAAGAATAACTATCTAACAAGATCAAAATCCTAATCTAGATCTAGCTATATCTAAATGGACAAACCCTTTTTGTTGAGCCAACTTTTATACTCTTTTTATATCAGCCTACCCGATTCTGTACAATAAGTCCCAATCCTTAACTTCAGAGTGCTTCAATTAAGTTAAGAGGAATTTCTTTAAGAACACCCAGAATAGTTGGAAAAAAAGGTGTCGTCTAAGACAAATACCAAGTTCTAAAAAGCATTAATTTGACCTAAATAAAGGGTACATGTAACTTTAACCTTTGAATGTCGGAACAAAGAGAGAATGAACCACTTCAAAATGAGCAGTATGGGCTCGTACTAAAATATAGACCGTTGAAAACTAAAATTATACTCAAGTAAGGCTTGAAATAGGAAGGGTTATCAAGTAACAACTAAAGACCCTGTATCTAAGTGATTAAAATACGAGTAGACAAAAGCAGGAGTCCTCTACAAACAAGAAAAAGGGCAGTACATAATTACTGCAAAGTCCCCACTTAACTTCTTTTCTCTTACATCGTATTAACACCTCAGCGAGAGCAAGACAACTACACTTATGTGTAACACATAACGGATATTCCAGAGTCTGACGCCAGACCTTCCTCTTTTTAGAATCCTTTTTGCAATCCAGTCGTTTATCAACGGCATTACTTTATCACATTGATACCAAAACCAGCAACTGCAGCATCGATGGTACGTTTTTTTGACATGACAACATTTACTAACTTTCCTCTAATAACCTTTTTGATTTTACCAAATAATTAAAAAACATTAGTAAAAATTCTTTGGAATAAAGGAATGACCCATTACTACCTCTGTGCAGATAAACTTGAATATGCCTATTTCTCAGTGTTTTATAAACAAAGTCTATCTGTTTGCTAGTATCTTTATCACGCAACCCGTAAGAAAAGTACTTGGTACTCTGAGAATAGCGGCAGAGTAATAGAACTTCCTTATGCGCACTTTGTGCTTACAATTGTATAAACAAAAATACGTACAACAAAACAGTCTTAGTAGAAATGCCATGATTCAAATGCTGTTAGCTACACAGATCAGCTTTGTTATCCTTGCTAAGAATCTTATTCGTACACTAGTTATGCAAATCCAAAATTTGCGGGCACCTTTTCTTCAGTACTCTTTAACGTCCTTTCAAAGGTATATAAGCCGAGTTTTACTAAATCTGTGAAGTTTTTCCCAACAAAAATAATGTAGGAGTTTGCAGCAAATCCTTATTAAGAAAAGGGGTACACCGAGTAAGTAAGAAGTATATAAAAAGAGTATAGAAACACAAAGAAAAGTCCTATACAAGTTTCCTTAAGTTTCTGTACTCTTTTTGGAGTCTAAGGCAATGGAAGGGTAAGTAAAGTACTCTCTTTTTAATGACTTAGATACAAATAGATTGAGCTCATCCTTTCCAATGTAGTAATACGTAAAGTGAGCAGGTATGTTCTTTGGAGTATAGTCAAGCATTTCTATTCAGTTGGTAGATCACTGGTTAGTTTGATCGGCATGCAAAGGTTCGAGCCGTTTTATTCCAGTAGTAATTTAGGATTTGGCTTGTTTAGGGTCTCCAAGTTGAGGCCTCCTACTTAGTCTTGAGAAACCATCTTGCTAAGTAGTATGGTTGACTTATTGTTCTCAATCTCGATTTAGATGTTAAAATTGCCCTTTATTTCAGGGGAATTTTCCTCGAGTAATTCTCTTATTTACCCAGCCCAAAGCTATTGAGTCTTTTTTTAGTATCTTTAAGGGTTCCCGTTTGTGTACCTTTTAAGAAGTAACCTTAGAACTCTTATTATATTCAAAAGTATCTGTTAAGACTAAGGCACTAGTTTTTCTACTCATTGGGGTCCCTCAAAGCAAAGCTAAAACACGAAAAGGGTTGACTTTTGTTATGTATATACGCGCTACAGAAACCTCTTAGCGTAAAAAGGTTCCCTTTTAAGCTTGATAGGAGGAAGAGTTCGAGTTATTCGTTTTAGTTTTCTAGTGTCCTTATAAAAAGCATAGTATAGGTTTTTTCCTTTTTAAAATGGAATTTACTAAGGGGTGTATAAGCCCACTTTTGAATAACCTTTATACAATTCCATCCAGTCGAAAGAAAAAGGGGGTCCTCAATATAGAGATAGAGCACCTAAATTAAGAGATTAATTCTGGACCTTTCTCGTAGGCTATAACATTTTAGAAACCCCGCTGCTAGCTGGATTCTGCATGACTCTTAAAGTCCTTTTGTCTGTGCTTTATTTAGATTTTAATATGTTTATCTGTCATTTCAAGAATAATTAACGCGACACCCTCTAGCAGTCTAGGAACTAGAACTCTTCGACTTTTGCTTCTTAGGGAAGTCGGGAAAGAAACCTAAGCCGAGTTATTATAAATTTCATATCTATAATTGCAGAGTAGTTTTAGTTTAAAGTAAGAGTTTTTATAATTTGTTATCTTGGAGTTTTCAATATGTTCAGAATTTCCTTATATTCACCAGGAGTTCTATTCTTGTGGGGTTGTGCTTTAGTGTTAACTAGATCCTTTTTTCTACGGAAACTTAGAATAATGAAATAGGTTTTAATCAGTAGTAATAAATACTTAATTGTAAGTACTAACAACTCTAATAAGAAGGCACTCACTCGATCCCCAACAAACGGAAGGAGTAATCCTAGCCTTATGCCCAAAACGTCATAATGCACATAACTTAGCTAGCCTGTGACTAAAATAAACTTTGTGAGTAGAAGTTTTTACCTGATATTCGTAGCAATTATCACTTAGATAAATCCCAGCTTTTATAACAATAGTTAGACAAAAGGGGGGCTCACACACAAGAGTTTAGGAAGCATTTTTGCTTAAGAAGTTGTCTTAGTCTGAGATTCCTTACATTTTTTTTAAGATTTTTAGAGTTTTTTTACCTTTGAATTGATCACGATTATTAAATTCTATTAAGTTGTTTAGGCAGTCTTAATATGGAAATTCTTATCTTTCAAATATGTTTTCTTGTTGAGCTCACGCGATGCCCCAGTTTACTAGATCGACCCACGACTCAATGGAATTAACATAACTCTAATGAAAGAGTTGTTCAGAGTACTCATTTGTTATAGGGTAAACTCTATAATAATTTATACTATTATACTATGATATTGGTGAGAATATACAACTTACTGTATTCATTTTATGGAATATGGAATCTAAAAGCCTTAAGAAGAACACTATTATGATTCTTTAATTACCTGTGTAAATTTAAAGCTCTCAAAACTTTTTTTTTTCAAACTTGGAAGTTTTTCCGAACTTTCTTGAACAAAACGACGGTTAATAAGTAATGAAAACTACTTTCCAAAAACTTTTGAGCCTTAGTAAAATTCGTAGAACTCAAAGCGTAAGTTAAATCCTGTCCTAAAGACAATAGGGAAAACACTTAGATTAAGGGAACAGCTATTATATAAGATCCGCTCCGGGGCTCATTAAGAATGTAGAGACTCTCTAGTTTGAAATTCGATAAGAATTTACTACATTGGGATAGGCCAGAATTCCATTTTGGTAGGCTTTTCTATGAATTCTTGTCCTACTTTATAGGCGCCCTAAATTATAGTATAGAGAAGTCCTATTTGTTCAACCCGCGAGTATCCTCACCTTTCATCTTATATTACAAGAATTCTAAATACTAACCTTTAACTAATCTAGAGTCTTCAAATATATCAAAAGCAGCATTAGTTTAGGTTAAAAAACTTTTTATCGGCATGCTCGTTAAGCAGTTCAGATTCTTTTATTTGAATCTTGCCTTCATTAGAATTAGAGTACAGAATACATCAGCTACAAGGGTTTCAAGTACAATTTCAACTTACAATTAGGCTGACTCCCTTAAACTATCTCTTAGAGATTCTTATGGTTTGCCGACTGGAACAACTAAGACAATACTAGATTCTAATCGCATAGCACTTATATAAGACTAAGAATTCTCTCTCTCCTTATTTTTTGAAAGCTCCGAATCACTTAAATGGTTACTTTCACCTGCTATAACTCTCCCAGAATCCAGTTTCTCCCCAAAAATTAGCTAAAGGGGACTTTCTGGGGTAAGTGTCTTTATATCTTGTATAAAAAATCTCTATTCTTTTTATGTATTTCTTAGTTTATACTCCAGTTCTTACTCCAGTTCCTAGAAGCTGCTTATCTACTATAATTTTCCTGTCTAAAGGGCTTGTAATTTCGTAGAAGGGGAGTAATAGAGCAAGGGATCTCTTTAACAAGTGTAGTGTATGACTTTTTTTGTTCCGAGGCTCTAGAGACGTCTTATATAGGGTCCGCCGTAAAGTAAACTACAAGACCAAGTCTAAGAGACTCTATTTCATTCCCGGATCTTAGTTTCAAGAGGTGGTAAGGATTCGTATAAATAATTATATCCCAGTTCCAGGTTTCTCAAAGAGGGTAACCAGGGGTAGCTTGCTAACTAAAAGAGTATACTTAATAAAGCAGATATTGTTATTAGTAATCTAAGATACTAGGTGTATGCTAGTAATTCCTGAGTAAAAAACTAATAGGAAGTTTCTTAATTCTTTGTCTAAAATTTTTCTATTTGTGTCGTATGCTATAGTTTTTGATATTTTATTTAAGGGTTTCTTGAAAGTCCTAATAAAGGAGACCGAAGACAAGCTCTATGAAAATAAAATTTATATACTTTATTAAGGGTTTACTGCGCCAGGAGACCACCTTTAACCCTACGTCCAGTTCCCCGAAACCTTTGTTTATTAAAAATTTTAAGACTTAGCAAGTAGTACTATAAAGGATTTACCGAGAAGAGTCTTGCTTTTGCTCAACTTTCTCACAAATTAGCCAAACAAAAATCGCTTGGTTTACGCTTTTTTGACACTTAACATACGACACATATAAGATCTATTTTCCCTTACTTTCATCGATAATTCGCCGCTTACAGTATTTCCTCTTCTTTGAACTTATATAATTAGGGTTTCCTTTCAAATAAGTTTGAGTTACATAACAGTTTACATGACTCTGGGTTAGGGCATATTTAGTCTGACCTGGCTCTTAAGGTCCCTTATCTATTTCTGAGATTTATTTAATAGGTTCCTGTGAATACTTTATCGAAGCGAATCTCTAAAGATTTTTATAGAATAACTAGGTTTTCATAAGAGAAGTTCTTTGTCACACGAACGTCCCGTTGGGAAGGGTTTTATGACTAGTCCCAGAAATAGAGAGTGAAATTGACTAATTTCAAAAAAAGAAGCCAACCTAAAGAATTAGGCTTAGGCACGGAATACGGTTTATTCTTCATCGTAGGAAACGGGTTTTTACATACTTAAGGGCTTCTCACAGAACAAATTGAGCTGATGTTTTTGCGCCCTGTGCTTGACATGTATTCCAGATAACAAAGAGCGGTTTGATATTAAGTCTATGGAATGCTGGTTATAGTATTTCCTTTACAGAGATAAGGTCAATGCCCTTCATTCAGGACTCTTATTAAGATATAGTAAAAATTTTTAAATAGTCTAAAGAAAGCTTATACGACGGAGATAGTGTCGGGTAAAAAAGTCCCACTCAGACTAAGTATTTAAGAGTAAATTCCGAACGGAATAGTTTTCTTAGGAGTCTTACTATATTATCCGAATGGGTGGGATCAAACAAAAAGTTGTAGGATGTATTCTATATGGGCAAGACTTGACTAAAGGAGTGGACTAACTACTAGTTGTTTATTAGTTCCTTTTCTGGGAGTGCCCTCTATAAACTGAGTGCAACACATCTTTGAAAGCAGTCAAAAAAGAAGGAGTGTCTATACGCCTTGTGGCTTGTTTGGGTACTCTTCAAAGAATATTCGAGTGTTGGCAGACTAAACGCTTAAAAGTCGAATTCGATCTTTCTTTACAATATACTGGGTACCCCTATATAACCCCAGAATTCAAAACACCCACCCCTCCATGTACAGCTGTATCTGTTTTGAATAAGAGAGTCCTTAAGAATTGTCTTTTTTTAATCCTTGGATTTTGCAAAAATAAAAAGCCTATACTATGTGCTTCTTTACTAGATTTATATTTCAAACTCTACTGAAGTTAACGTATATAAGACTATCTCCAATAAAAGAGAAATTTTCTTGTATAAAAAGGGTGTCTTGTGGAATAGTTAACGGTATAAAAAGGCCCAAGATCTCATAAATATTATTTGAACAAGAAAGCTTTAAAGATCCACCCTTACTCTCTAGGGTACCCTAGACAAGAGAAGCCAATGCAGATTAATGTCGATAGACAGACGAAAGATTTAAGTTCCTTTCTTTATATATATATTTTTTTTTGCAAGTGACTCTATTTTTATAATAATTTTCCTTTAACTAAGATATAATACTCTACTACTATTAGAGAATAGACACAGCACTCTTTTCAGATTAGTAGATACTCATAAATTTCTTTTTCTATTCTGCAACTCCCCACCCTACGGGTTGTTATGTGCTCTTCCTTAGTAAATTTGGAGCTTTTGAACGGATTTCGTAAAAGTCTAACGTGTAACCTGGATATAAATAGAGGCTTCTTTAGAACAAGGGAATCTCATTTTGCTCTTAACTATAAATCTTGTAAATTGGGTATTTTTCTATATTACCTTTTGGTAGTTCTACTCATACAAGATTGAACTGCAAAATAATTAATAAGAAGTCAGCTCCACCTCAGATCTTTTTTGAGTTTGAGATATTAAAATTTTTTTTTTAAAGCACATTTTATAGGTATGTAACATAAAATTACGGAGGGGGCAATTTCCTATATTGCTATTAAGCATCATTACTATGGTTTTAGTTAAACTTCAGAGATTAGTTACAGGAATCTCAATCTTAAAGGAAAGAAACTATAGGATTTATATAAGTTACTGCTACTGAATGTACTTAGAAAAACTTTCTTACATAGATTGAGGATACTTTTTTAGAGACAGGTTTACAAGCTTACTTAAATCAGAGAATACGAGCTTTCCATAGGGTTACGTACCTAATAAAAGGGTAGAAAATACCTGAATTATAAGTCTCACACTTTTTCCTAACAGCTCCATTGCCATTAAAAATGCAACTTTACAGACTATATTGGAGCTCCTTTCATACCTATTTGAGAGCCCCATAAATATTATTTTATTTACTTCCTACAGTATAACCCTACTTTTCCTTAACTCAAGAACAAGTCTTTTTTAGATAGAGTAAGTGTAGTATTCTAAGCTTTTTTCTAATCCTTAATTTGTAGGGCTTCCCATTCATTTACTAATACTGAGAATTTAATATCCTTTCTTTTTTATCATAGTAAATCCTAGATCAAAGAGGACCAGATCCTGTCGATTTATAGGTAGAAATGCCCTTTGCTTAAGTTAATAAGAATTCGGTTACTTATTTGACACAAACTCTAATCTTGTATACTATAGAGACTCCTTTTCCACGGATACAGATAAGAGGTTCCTTTGGATAGGTTCCTCTATTATGATATTATGATATAATATAAAGAATTTATCCTTAATAGACCCTGCATTAGACATTAGAGCTCCAAACCCCGGAATTTTGAATGCTTTTTTGAATCAACTTAAGTTTTTGTGAGGCTACATCCAGCAATTTCCTTTGTAGCGATAATTGTATTTTCTTAATCTTATATACCAAATTAATAGATCCTATATCTTTGTTAGGATCGTCTCATAGAAACTTATAGTGAAGTAACTAAAACCATTAAATTGCGAACTATTGGGTTTAACTTCGTATTAACTTTTTGAGAAGGCAGTTTCCCCGGATTTCTGTGAAACTAAACTAAAAGTAAATAAATTGTTAAGTTTGATATGATAGCATTCCTAAATTACTTATTAGATTTACGATTTCTATTTAGCATACCGCGGGAACCCTCTCTTAGGTTTATCAAAGATACCCCTATAATAATTGCATAACCCGGGTCTATAACCTTAGAGACTCTAAATGGTAAATACTTCTCGTTATAGGAAAGCTCTTGAACACTAGCCTAGTATTTCTTTGATTTTCTTATGTTTTTTGTCCACTTATTTAGGATAAGTCCACGCCATCTATAATCTCGGACTCCTTTTCCTATAGTGGGAAAGACTCGCCAGGGGGATTCTATAAAAATGTGTATCTGTTTTTCTAAAACTTAAGTTTAATTCCTTATAGTGATGACTCTCCGTTATAAAATTATTACTTCAATTCCTTCAGCCAAAATAAAATTTACATTCAACTTCCCTTCTAAATATACTGGGCAACTCTCTATCAATCCAAGTAGAGTATCTATTTCAAAACATTTGGTATTCCTGCTTAGTTTCTTATAACAGATCCACCTTATATATTCTGTCCCGGCCCGGCTCCGCAGTCTTATACTTTTATCAAGCGAATCTTTTGCAGCATAAAGTCAGAAAAAGAAAAAGGATTCATATAAAGATACTTAGCCTAACCTCTCAAAAAGTAGCATTGAATGAAACAATTTTTAATTAAATAAAAAAATACAACGAGTACATATAGATATAGAACTCTAGGAGAACCCCCCTTAGTGGCAAATTTCTTTATTTATTAAGTTTAGGTTGAGGGTTTGTTTTAATGAATCCACCGAATAAAGAAAGAATTTTTTAAGTTGAGTGTAAAACGTATAATCTTCTGTAGGGTAATTGCTTATTAGAGTACGCTCCGGGAATACAGCTAACTACCATACAATTATGAATCTAGGAATGCTATAGCAATAAGTTCCCTGCCTAACAGAGAGGGTTCCGTCCCTTATATATTTAAATCTCAGCTTGGACGCGTAGGGCTACTTAAATTTAAGCTAGAGATCCCTTTTTTTTGGAGACTGGTCAACAGGTAGGCTGGCTTAAACTGGAATTTTTAAGGTTTTATATGGAAATCTATGGAAAATTAGTAGTTACTTTTAAAGCACATAACGTAGAATTCTTGTATACTATGACTTTTTAGTTTATTACAGTATAAACTATTAGGATATTTCATTCCTTCCGGAAACTGGGGCGCCTCTTACTAGTTTTTATTAGCTATTCCTATGAGTAATCTTTTCTTTATCTCCAATCCACTCTATAATTTGGAATATACTCAATGATACCCAATAAAATAAAAGGGGCTAAAAACGAATAAGTGCTGCCAGACAGAACTCTAACCTATTCCTGATACAAACCTCTAACCCCAGGATATTTACTATTATTCTTAGAACAAAAACAGAAATTCAATTTTAAATTCATATCCTTTGTGGTACTAAACCAAGCTAAGAAGTAAAAAGATACCTCGACTCGGGCCTACACTTTTGTTAGAATCCCTATTTTTAATCCTTAGGAGACCAAAAAGAGAATAAAGGTTATCCCGCTGCTAAAGACAACACTTTTTTTAAGTACTCCTTGGTACTTTATATCTTCCCTTTCTACATTTTATAAAGAACCCCATCCTCACATATTTACTAAGGTATCCATTGTGTACTCCATAAACCTCCCATTATTATAGCTTTCTTTTCAAGTAGTCTGAACTAATCTGACAAAACAAATCCAGTTCGATGAAAACTCAAATTAAAAAGTTAGTAATAGTTTCCATAAAGAATTAATCTGTGAGCGATTGAGTATCTCAGAAGAGGTAAAATATACACTCTAAGGACAACTTAAGTTCAGGGATTTTGTTTAATAAGGGAATCCCCCTTATCCTTATACTAATAAATCTTATATTAATCTATATAAAATAGAAATTTACAGAGCACTCTTTCACTAAAAGGAGCTATTTAAGGTCATTTCTTTCATACATATCGAAAATGAAATCCTAGTTTGTTTTATTCTAATCTCGTATTTACCTTTCATCCTGGGTTATTTTGAAAATCTAAAAGCTGGAAATCTTTTTAGGTTTTTGCTATTATCCCTAGGGTTAGCAGAGGGTCTTGTGAAAAAATTCCGCACTAAACTAAATTGGTAGATAAGGGAAACCTGATCGGTACAAGTAATTCTGTATTGATTCATTAAATAACATCAAACTCTACTAGAATAGGACTCTCTGTCATGGTTTCGTCGTATTTACTTCCTTTTTTTATCTAGAATTTTTATGAAATAATAGGACAGTCTCAGTTTAACATATAACTTTTTACTTCAGAATTGAATTCCTAATTCTTTCCAAAATTACATAATTAATAGAAGAATAATCTAAAGGAGTACGTGTTGTGCAGTCGATATAATAAAAGGCCGGGGAAAGTAAGACCCGAGTAAGTATTATCCCAATTCCACTACTGTTAGGAAGGGCCTTAAGTAGCATGCAGTTTAGGATTGATTTTCTATATAATTGATTCCTTTTAAATGTCGGCTTTGCCTATTGCTTGGGAGTACGCGCCTTGTACTTGTAAATCTTAAGCCAGTTACGTAAAAATTCTGTTAAAAACACTAGTAACTAAAAAGCTTTTGCCGCGAGACTCTTTACAAATTATTATTAAGGGGGTACTTAGACTTCCTTTTCTTGCTTTAAAAAAAAAATTGAAGGGAGGATTTCTATATAGAAGTTAGGAATTGGCGTTGGTTTTATTAAGAGACAGGACGCTACTAATCTCAAATTACTTAATAAAGTTAAAAGTTGGTATTTTCAATTTCTTAAATAGAAATAGATTTAGCTTGTATAATTCTTCCATGTCGTAAAGTCTTGTAATTATGATAGTTTGTGGAGTCTTTCGAGTGGTTAGAACACCGGTTCGTTTAATTTCAAGTCATAGGTTTCAAGTCTGCTTACAGAAAGGATATCAAGAAAAAGGAGTCTCAAGACAGTTGCATCGCTTTCCAAGGAACTCTATTGTCATGTGGTAAAGTGTTATTTCAGTTAGGGTTTGGGCAAAGGCTCGAATCGTAACTCATAGTAAGTTTTATAGGCCTGAGAGTAAGGGATCTATCCAAAAAACAAGTTTTTTAAAACCCCAAGTTACTCTCTTTAGTTTTTTTAGCAAAAAAAAAAAAAAAAGAAATCTATATAAAGATGCAGGTGAAGTCAAATCTATCTAACTAATAACTCTAGTTTTATTTCTGAGAATCACATAAATCCTAGTAGATGCAGTGAAAGTTTTAGAAACGCTAGGTCCGCCTTGGGCTTAAGCAGGTAGTAAGAAGCAGTTCTCTATGATTGGATATCCTAAAAAAGGATACTCTTCTTAATTTATAAGATCATTTCATCAAAATTAGAATCCGGATGACAAAAAACTAGTTGAGAGTTCTGAGTCAATATTTAGTAGCAAGAACTCTGTGAACCAACATTTAATACAAAGCAAATCCGAGTATAAACTGTGAAATAACATATCTAAGGAACGGACACCCTAAATAGGTAACAAAAGTAGAGTGCACTAACGGAAAAGAGACTTTCCTTTATTCTATTGCTTAAGTACTAGCTAGAGATTCCACGTTATTATAAGAATCTTGTGCTTAATTTAGAATTTTTCTATCCAATCCAAGGGCTTCCTTTCTTTTGAAGATAACCAATAACGAATATTAATAAGCAAGCTGCGATACTCTAAAATCCCTGTATATTAGCAAAAGTTTATAGGTTATACTATAAAATAACTGCCAAAAAAGTTAAGAAAGGTACCCGCTCTTACTACGTTAGGATTGACCGGTTAAATAAAAGTCAATCTCTGTATTGCATCTCATATACCAAAATTGGGCTAAAAAAGCCATACTTACAGCATAAATATCCCTTGCAGCAAGTACCCCCCTTAAATTAAAATTAGAGCACCCAATTAGGCCTATTAAATTGCAACCTCGACTCGGTACCTCAGGTATTTAGTGTAAGGAAAGGGATTCCCCGCAAGGATTTCGTAGGGCGGATAATGACAACAACATAAGCGCTAGTATCTTGCTCAAAAAAAAAAAAGAAAGTTTCGAAATCACATATATAAACAAACAGATGGTTTGTTATATTCCTTATTAAACAAAGTAAATTAGGAAGTGAAATCCTAGTTAAGAGGTGTGCATTAGTTGACTATATATTTCTTCACAAGTTTAATTTGGCAAATAAGCGCTTCAAAAGCCGCCGGTTCAAGTCCCATTTCTAGTTAAGTTCTCATGTACAAGAAATTTGATGTGTATGTCGAAAAGGTAAATGATCAAACATAAGGATACAGGAGTACTAGTTCAAGTACTAAAGTATAGATCTGTAACAAATTAACTAACGAAAATTCTATCTAAGTGATTTTAGAAAAGGAAAGGATATTCTGATAGAAGAACTTTATACGTAGAGAATTCCAAGGCAAATAAAGAAAAGTTTCTAGGATTTCCCTATTGAGTACCACGTCAATTTTTTATACAAAGTATGACCCTATATAGGATAGGGCTCCAAAATTTATTTAGAGATTCCCGAAAGCTATTTCCTTAATAAGGAAAGCTACCCATTGTAAGAAATTTTGAATCTTAGTTATAAAGAATCTCGGGATATAATAATTAAAGGAAGGGAAGGTAAGAAAAAATGTCAGAGAGGAGACTCCTATTTATTTAGTAAGGCTGTATATTTCTAGTAATATCTTTTGTTACGAAAGTCTTAATATCTACGGTACGATTTTTCCGGCGACATTCAAAATACAAGTTAGGTCTCTAAGCCTAGTCGTTAAAGTAGAATTACTCTATAGGAGCTTGCTTGAGTCTTAATGGAACCAAGGAAAGGAGAATTTCTGGGTAGAGAGTATCCGATAATATGAGTTCTTTAGTTTCAGTTTCATTCTTTTACTTTGTTGAGATGGAATAGTCAAATAAGGGAGAGGCTTAAATGTATTGTGATTACCCATTAGGATGTTTAGGAACTTACTTCTCTAACTAAATGGGTATTCATATTTGTATTCCTTTTGAGGGAAGTGCTTTACAAATAAGTGTATATTATTCCTAGGATAAACTTACTATGATACAGCTTATGAGCTTAGAGGAACTTCCATGGTTGGGATTGCTGCTCTATCTGTAGTATTGACTGAGTAGCTATATTTAAGTTCTTCCTGTTAGTGGTTTTCCAGTCTTCCTGTCTCAAGTCTTTGGGATTCTTCTCTTTTTGATAAGGGTTACTTTCCTATGTATTTAGAAACAGGTTATGGGTTTTACAGGCAGAGAGTTTTCAAATGAGTTTTTGTCAGCAGTCAATTTTCTTTGATTTGAGCCTTTTCCTGGTCATAATGTGAAGGTGTTATATCTATACTAATACTATCTGGCTATAACCTCACTAGCGATAAGCTACAGCAAGAGTAATTCCCCTTAAAAAGGTTTAGTTTAGTGCTTTCCCTATCTCTAAGCAAGTGAATCTAAGATTTTTTGGTTTATTTGGTAAGTCTTTCTCATTTAAGGGAGTTGCTTTCTTTACGTCATGCCAAAGTACATAAGCTATCTTAATAGTAAGGCCCTATAACCTATTCAGTATTCCTTTTCTTTTAGCGCATTTAGAAACTCTATTATTTGGTATTAAAGAGTTTGGGGAGAATAGGATATTCAGTAAGGAAGGTAGTTTCAGATATGGGCTTTTCAGTCTATCCAGCTAGAATATCGATAAAGATGAAGTAATTCCATAAAGCATGGTAAGGGGCTCACCATTAAAGATAAGGAATTGCACCATAAAATAGGTTAGTTAAATGTCTACAGAGTACAAACGTCAGATAAAAGCATTCTAGTCTAGATGGGATTATTCAATTGAATGAATATAAGATAATCCTGAGTATTTGTTTAATTGTGGATCAAAGTACTTTAAGTTAGTCCTGGAATTTCTTAAAGTAGGTCTAGGAGGTTACCTATTTTATGTACCAGGTTTTAGGAATTTCTTGTGTAAGCCGATATATCAGTATCAGTATCAGTATCAGTATAGCTAGGCATCCCTTTCCTTATAGCAGGCTGTTATAGAATTAATTTGTAAGTCGGCATAGCTTTCAGAATTGTTGCTATGAATTTTGTATTCAGGGTTTTGAGATTCCCTTAGTTCTTCTAAGATTTTACCTTACTTTTTTTAACTTTAGGAAAGTTCCTTAATTATTCTTAATCTTAAACCCGATAAACCTTAAGTAACTATGGATAAATAAGTAACTATAGAATTGTAGCTTTCCTTACCCAGAACTCTTAGGATAACAGAATCCGATTCTATTTCGATTCCTAACGAGAAATCCTATTTAATTTATTGTATTAGTACGATTCTTAGCCTAACTAGAATTTTCCGATAAAGTATTCCTGAACTGAGTGCTTCGTTTTTGGACAGTTGTATTTGTATTGTAGATTCCTAAGCTTATTACGTGTTAGGTGCTGCTAAAGGTGTTAAACACAGAATCTGTATTAATAGCAAGCGATACCTGTATTATTCTGGGGTTTCTCTCTTTGCAGCTTATGTATGGAAGCCTGGGTTTGGAAAGTACTTATCCGATCTCAGTTTAGCTGGTAAAGAATAAGGAATTGAAGGCACAGAATACAGATTCTCTAACTGACTGATAGATTCCCATTTCTCTGGGTTTCTTAGCGGCCCAACCTGTGTAGCAATATTCTTAGATGTGAAGGAATTGAGTGTAGCTCTCTCTCTTTGACGGTATCCGCTTTCTATATTCCAAGGGTAAAGTTATTAATCCAAACGGGTCAATTTAGGCCCAAAGCAAGTACATGAAAGCAGTCCTTTGCCTGTGTAACTACTATTCTTTCTTGTTAGAGGAGATTCCTCAGAATTTCATAGTTTAGGATTGAGTCTCTTTGTAGCTCAAGGCTTTTCTTAGAAAAGAAAGACTTACTAAATGCTAAAATGAGTTCCAGTTTATTAAGAAGGAGTTAATGAATTCTAATTCCTGTAATTGTATTCTGGTAAAGCTAGGAATGTAATGGACATGAACTAAACTGCCTTTTATTTATGGTGTTACTGGTGCTAAACTCTTAGGAAGTGAAAGCTGTCAAGGGAAGTCCAAAAGTGGAGTTGCTTGTTAGCCGACTAATAGATTGGAAAGTTGTCAAAGATGCTTTTCTAAGAAGGTACATGAATGCTAGCGAGTGCCGATTAATCCGTTGCTAAGGGAAGACTGTCCAAAGCATGTACTGTACAGCATCAACTGTCCTTCAACTACTGTAACAGCGAACCATGACTATAGATGGTCAAGTAGGCGAAAGAATTAGGTCGAAGGGGGGGGGGTGAAAGCTTTCTAGGCAAAGTGCAGCTATAGGCAAAGAAGGTGAATCTAAAGGCTGTCGAAGTCAAGCTGGAATACCTTTTCTAGCGTGCTTCAATAGATAGTAACAACTGAGTCAGTTAAAGCAATTGACTGTACAGTTGCTAGCTACAAAGACTCCAAGGACTGTTACAGGTAGGAGTATAGTCCCTAGGACAGATTCTAAAACAGGTGAGCTTAGATATTCTAATAGCTACTAAAAGACTAACAAAGTGTTAGGCTATCTTGATGAAGAATCCAAGTATAGCTCTAAGTATTCTTTATTACTCAATTCTCAGTTAAAGTTGGAGTACCGGATAAGGTAAGGAATATAAGGGAGCCTTAAGAGTATGGGGCTACAGAGTCTAGCAATGATGAATAAGATGATAGAGAGATAGGGATTTCCCTCTTGTCTTTGCTGTCGAAGGATAGTTTAAGAGTGTCTAATAATAGAATATAGATTCAATTGGGATTGCTAGGAGGAGTACTTGAATGCTTTAACACAGCCTACTAAGGAACACCATGGGCGACTAACTATTACGTATTTCTTTCTCTCTTGCTTGAATCCCTTTTACTCCAACCCAACTAGAAAGACTCTCTTTGTTAGAATCAGGAACATGAATTCTCCCTGAACTGAAATTACATGCTTGCTCTTAACTGTCCTAGTTGTCCGTTGCTAAACAGTGTTGCTAATGGAAAGCTAATTGTATTTATTCCGGTTGCTCTTAGTTCTTGAAAGCAAAGGGAGGAAGAGCTCCTATCCGCTAGAGAGGAATCCGGAACTGTAGAGAGTTTAAACGGTTTAGGAAGTAACTCTAGCATCTTTCTTCTTGTAATCTAGAAACCCCAATATTAGTCATATGAAATGAAACTTCTTTATATAAGGAATTGTTATCTCTGTCCGGAATAGTAACCCTTGCGATACCATCACCCCCTCCTTTTCTATGTTAATGCTGATTAGAACAAATTGAAATGCCACCGAATGGCACGGGTTCAAATGGGCGTTTTACGAGGGAAAAGGACTTTTTCGAAGCTTCCTAATTTTCAAAATTTACCTATTTTTATCGATTTTCGGGGTTTTTGAATCCACTATTTTGAGTATAGAATCGTTTAGGTAATATCCCAACCAAGGAAAAAAGACGGAATATAGGTGTTACTTAAGCATGGGTATTTGTTGCTTGGAAATAGGTAACTTAAGTATCCCCCGACTGAGCTTTGCGAGGGAGGGTGTGTTCTGAATAGTACATGGATAATACCTACATACACTATAACCCCAATATCATATGACTTACTTGTTCTTTCTTTGGATAGCACTGTAACAGTAGGAGCTTAACCTGTTGCTTAGGATTAGGAATAGCAGTAGCAGGAACTGACAGTAGAAGTAGAGATGGAGCAATAGCCTGTGTACCTAGGAGGTGTACCTAATAGATAGAAGTAGATGCTAGATTGTGTATTCTTCTTATTCTAGTATAATATAGTATAGATAGTAATAAATAGGATAGTAATAGATAGTTATTTAAGTTATTGTATTCTAGTTAGATTAGTTAGTATTAGTCTTAATAATCTTAATATGTAGATACTATATTCTTTACAGGATAGTATAGTAATTAAGTATTATAGGTTTAAGTATTCTTGTTCTTTATTAATAATAGTGTATTAATTAGAATTAGAATTAGATAGTTATAGTATTGTTAGAATTCTAAAAGAGTCCAGTTGTTCTATTCTTTAGAGTATTAGTGTTTAGTTGTTTAAGGAACATTCCTCTGACTTCCCATAAATAAAAGAGGATAGAGCCTTAATCGATAATGAGTAAGTCCTTTAAACTGCAGGCATCCGGAAGGGCAAGAATTGCTTACTTAATAGTATCGGTATAGTTAACCCTTACATTATAACCACCAAAACTCCATAATCTCATAACTTTCAAAACCGACTTTGGAACTTACTTGCTTGCTTGCTTAATCTTAAAAGACCCTTTTTTCTTAAGAGCTACAATTCCTTTGAACTCCTTTCCTAAAATTACTTATTATACAGGAACCGTAGACTTTATTAACACCTTTTGCTTAGCCACAACAGAGGTTTTAGAGTTATTCTGTTATTACTTTCTTTACCGTCACTGTCATTAGAACAAGAAATTCTATAAGTCAATTGTGCCTACACAGAGGAATACAATTCCTCCAAATCTCTATTCTAGATCTAGTTTATCTTATCCTAGGAATCTCAACTCTGGTAGATACTCTCAGAATATAAAAATCTCCTTTATTAGAGCTAATAAGCACTGGAATACCTTAATGGTCTCCTACTTAAACACCAAAACTGGAACCTACTCAACTCAAACCAACTCAATTAAATGATCCTGAACCTGATAAACCTGATAGTTCGGAATCAAGAAACACTTCGTACCTTTAAAAGATAAGGAATACTTGCTCAACTTACTTAGGCTCAGTTTACCCAATACATTATCTTAAACTAGCTAGCCGCTCCTAATAGCTATAAGTTATAAGCTCAGAAATTCATTTACTCCATCTGACTTAAACTACTAATTCTGTTATTCCATTAGCCGCACAAAAGCTACAAAGATAAGAATTTCAATTGCTATGTCCTTAACTGTTAAACTAACTGGATATTCTATAATATAAGTCCTTCGCCTACTATAACATGAAAGAGAGAGGAACTTCCTTTCTATTGAGAAAGACTAACCTCAGAGTAAAGACAATAAGGGAATATACGTGGATACCAAAGCTACAGTAAATTACTATAGTTTAAACTTATTATCAGATATAAGATTAAGAATACTTGTGCTTTGTCTGCTGAAAGCAAGGAATACATTAATTGACTATCATAAACAACGGGAACTCTTAGGATAGGTATGTACTCTCAAAATATCTGCAGTTTCCTTATTAGAATAACTCCTTCATAGATCGGAAAGCTCTTAAACTCAGAATACAAATAGCTACAATTCCTCAATTCCTATAATTCAAGTTACTTCATTATCCTGGAACTTCTCTTATCTTAGACTTTAACCGGGAATCCATTAAGACTTAGGCTAGCTTTCAACTACTATTGACCACCAATTTAGGCTATCTTTACAAATTCCCAAATACCTGGAATACATTATCTCCTTCATAAACTCCACTTAGGACTCTACTTTCAACTCAAAGGAATCTCCTTAACTTTACCATGAATACTAATACAAACTCATAGCTACAATTCTGAAAGCTATCTTTGCAGAACAAGGAATCTCAAACTATAATAGCTTTCCATTAAGACGTTGGATTAGGATTAACTCCATTTCCTGCTGGGTTACTTTACTAGTTTAAGTCAGTCTGCTCCAAGAATAATTTTAAAAACTCAACACTTAAGTAGAGAGTCCTCTAGATTATGCCTTACGTTTGTTACGATAAAGGTAAGAGTGCGCCAGGATTTCTATATACTATATAAAGGGGGTTCCTCCTACTCGGAAAAAGCTCAAGGCCAGTCTGAGACTGAGACTATTAGCCGTTATTTCCTAGGGATTGAGACTTTGTTTAGTATTTTCCACACAACACAAAAACTTGTATCAATTTGAGGGGGCTCTTAACTCTAAAAATGCTTGTTATATCTAGTCCCGGCGGCCTCTTCTTATACTATATTTTTCTGGAGAGCCTACTACAAAAGTTACTACCATTTGATTTGTTTCTTAAGTAGCCCGCTTGCCTTCTAATTAGATACAAGGGTCCAGTATATATCTTTTTTTTACCAAACTCCATCATTCCAGAATCTGCTACCCTCGATATTTAGAATTATAGGAATAAAACTTATATCTTATAATAGAACTTTTATATAGAGGTTGAGTTTAGATTTCAATACTTATATACAGACCCCACAAGGATAATCTAACCTTTACTATACTTATTTGAATATTAACAAAGAACTAAGAATCCACTTTAATTTATAGAGCTTTTCCACTAAAAATTAGATTAGAGGTTACCCTGAATTAAACCAAAAGTACTAAACCCGACCATTATAACACAGGATTCCAAGTATGTTGAGTATTATCTCTCCTATGTAATAGGCGCTTTGGAAGGACAAAAAAGAAGGCTTTAGATGCAAGAGCTCCCAATAAAAACTATGTTGTGGAATTTAACAACCTACGTAAGAATTAAACTTTTACTAATAGATTAGGAACTCCTTAGTTGTACTTATACGAATATCCACAATGTTATAAAATCAAGTAGACCGCTTTAAGAGACAACTCCTTTTAGTATAGCTTGGAACATTTATATATAAATCTGGAAATAAAATATAGAAAAAGCATAAGCAGGATTTTGAGACGTCTGACCCATTACCTAAAGCATTTATCAGAAATATTCTAGGGATTTGTACTCAAACCTAAAATCTCCTTTACCCTTTTTACTAGGCTTTGTTAAGATAAGCTTACCCTGCACTTTCTTCTTGTATTCTATGAGTGGGTTTCCTTTTTAATAGTCAAGGTCTTCCTAATATATACGGATTTGTTACACAAAAGAAAAATTTTTATTAAGTACAAAAGCCTTTTATGCAAAAAGATTCACTAGTTCTAAGGTTTTAGCAGAATGTTTATCCTTTCTTTATTATACTAAACCTTTTTTATTTTCAGTTAGAGTAAAGCACCGTTGAAAGGCGGCTATTTACTAGTTACAAGTTCTCCGATTTCATCAATAGCTTTCATTGTTATTTAGATCCATTCTTAAAGTGTAATCAGGAGAACTTTTCGTGCATAAACAAGAAGTTGAGATACCCTTTGACTATTTAAAACTAGGTAATGCCTCTGACCTCAAAGACACAATCTTAGTTTATCTTTATATAAACGTGAAAATTAACATCACTAGACAATTAACTGGAGACTTATAAGGGGTTATACTGTATCCTGTGTTCTTTTTGGTTGGAAATGCAGTATTAAAATGTATGGTGATTAAGAATTTCTTAGGTTCCAATCTCGGGTCAGTAAAACTCTCAAAAATTTTTTGTTTACGAAGTTATTCATAACTTTATGTGTTTTCTTTACGAATCTGACCCAGCTTCCTTCTATTACCTAGATTAAGGAGTCAATTTCTTATTTCTTATTTGAATTGAGGAGGTAGGGAATCCTCTCAATGAACGAGTTCTATCTAAGAGAACCTACTGAATAAAAAAAATCGCGGAGACTCAGATATACTACAACAGATAAAGATTTCTCTGAAGAAGAAGAAGAAAATGCATTGTAAGGCCTTTCTAAGCATGATACTCTTTGTTTCATAGAGATACAAAGAAGCCGCTTTTGTCCTTAATTATGGGTAGGCCAATCAAACCAAGTCAGGTTTTTGTTTTAAACGAAAGCAAGTACTCGTTTTATAGTAGACCCTTTGAACTTCCTTCTAATAACAAGGTTTACCGGGCTTGACCTAAGATAATTACTAAACACTAAAACTAAAATATTATAAAGTTTAGGATATCCCGAATGCGTCGTAGGAACTTTAAATTAATTCGACTGTTACAAACCAAACTACATGGCAGAATTCAAACAAAGTTCTCCGTTATTACACTGAAAAGCACTAGATGAATGTTGAACCATAAAGAAGACACGGACGAGACCTTGTAAGATTAGGCAACTTCTACAAGTACAAAAACTTTGATATCCGATTGTTTTAATAGTAATCGCAGGAGTCCCGGGGAGGTAGTTTAGATCTAAATTTACTGTGCTTTTGTTAAGAAATTTACTAGATTATGCTCATCCATTTCATAGCTAGAGATAACCTTTTTATTAAGTGAATATCAAACTCTAAACTTTGTTGCTCAAAATGGACACTTTTTTTCTGAATTAACTAAAAGTTATAAGATCTCCCTCTAAGCGTGCTAAAAAAGGTAGGTTAGGGGTCTGATATCCCATCCTAAAAGAGTTCTTCGTTACTCCATGAAAGGTTAATAAATAGAATTCATTCACTTGCAGGCCTTACTTTCCCTTACTTTCCTCAGCCCCTCTTGTTGAAAGCCTCGTGGTAATTAGGGGTTTAACTAAAATAAGTGTCTTGGTTATCATTAATACCATAGGGAGGTTAAACCTGTACTGTACACTACTGTCTGTTATGTTAAAAGGAGTTCAAACTATAAGTATATTATAGAAAAAACTAGTGGAGAGCTTTGTTATATTGAACAAGGCTAGGCTCTAAGACACAGTACCCCTTTGTAGACAATCCTGTGTTTTTGGGATACATGAATTAGACCCATCCGTCTTCTAGTAGCAGTTTTATTCTTGTGAGTTCCCATATTAGAGGCAGCGTATGTATAAAGGTCTTAGAAGTCAGTTACTCCTTTTTTGTAAATTCTTTGGAAAATCCCGTTTCTTTTTTTGGTAATCAGTAACATAGCCAAGCTAGACAAGAGTAAAGACTCATTTTCCTAGCCTAGGCTAGGTTGAGGTGTACAGTCCTATTCTTCCTAATAGGTGGAATTGGTTTAATGCTTTGATATAATTGAGTCATATATATAATAAGTCAAATAACGACAAGTTCTTTCCAAGTTATAAAAGTATTAAATAAAGCCTTTTCTTCATTTCGGAACCTAGAAATTGCTAGAATAATAGGATAAATAGCTTAGGATACCTTAACTCTGTAAACCGCTGGATATATAGAAGATATTAAGGAGGATCTATTATTAAATAACTTCAGATTATTACAAACAAAAGTTCCCCCCTCTCAACAAGGGCCCTCAAAACTTACTAGTAAGGGATCCGTATAATATTAAGGAATTACTTAGTTTTGAAAGTGCGGGTACGAGCAAGTTAGCTCCTTTGGTGTCGGACCCTAGAATAGCAACCTAAAGCCTTAGGACTTTTTCCTTAGTTGACGGAAGTTCCTGAGTGGATTCTTCTCTTATTTGTGGATTTTACGCCTCTAGCTCTTTTCTAGAACTCCTACTTTGTCTCTCCTATGATCTTTATCATATTCAAGGTATGCTACCTTCTAGCCAACCTCTACTTATTATTACCTGCTTTTGTAAGATCCACTTAGAAAGGATCTCGGACTATAAAACCTCTTTATTACACGTTCTAAAAAGAGTATAGAATTCTCACTACTTCAAGTTAGTCATAAAAACTTAAAAAGAGATTTATTATACAATCCAGTAATATGTGTTTTCTTTGCCTGAAATTGTGAAGAGCTGTTTTCTTACAACTAAATTTAAGATTATTACAGAGATTGCAGCTAGCTTTTGACAAAGTTTGGATGCCCCCAGTATATCAAAAAGAAATTCGCTGCGTGTAAACAAAAAAAGGATTCTGATCTGGGCGAGTATCTAATTTGGGGTGGTAAAGCACTGGTTCCTGTATTTTCAGGTAAAGAAAAAGTAAAGAGTCTTCTTATTCTTATTAATAAGTGTTCCTATAATTTCCAGGTTTTAATTCCGGATAATTAATAAAGTTTAGTAGTAAGTAAATATGAGAAAGAGGGAAGTCCGCTCTTGGTAGATCCTAATGCTTAAGTGAGTTAACGTACAACAGCTCGGACAAAGGTATACAACATATCCTATCCTCTGGAATATCTAAGTCTCACCCTTGCTTTTTAATACTCAAATTTATGGAGTGAAATAGTTTGAGACAAAGAAATTAGTTAAAAGGTATTTTGTAATAATACAAAAAGGACTCCCCAGGGATATACCCTATACTGACTTAAACTTTCTTTACTAGTAAAAAAGTAAAATAAAGTAGGAGTCTTGACCTAGGTAGGGGTTCCACACTAGCTAACTAAGGAGGATCTAATCTCAAAAGTAAGAACCTTATTTGCCTCGTACCGTTTCCCTTGATTCGATTCTAAACTTGGCTTAAACAGGGGTACTTTTAACATAAACAAGGTGTATTTGGAAGATTTCTAGTCGAGATTTTGTATTCCGGTAATTTGAAATAAAGCCAATCCAAGTTTTCTAGTTAGAATTCTGTGTTGTGATATTATTGGGGTTTGGTATTATAAATTTTATAAAGATAAATTAGCAAGGGGTCCCTTGTAAGGGCTTTAAAGGTAAAACTCTTATTCTAGTATACAATTACGAAATATATTGATTACAGAAAACAAATAGAACAAAGGTTTTCACATCAACAAAACAGTAGAAAACAAGAGCTCTAGTTCCTTATCTGGTTTGATAGAGCGGCTTTCTTATTAAGGAAAGTCTAAGCTTACAACATCAACCAGGCATACTATCCGGACTACGAATAGAAATCCCTACCATTTTTAAATTACAGATTTAGTACATAAACAAAAAAGGAATTACTACAATCTCTGAAGTATATCTTTAGGCAAACCCTTTATTTAGCTTTGAGTGGATCTTTGGGTCTTGCGACTAGACTAAAGCAACTTGAAAAAACAAGGGGGCAAGGTAAGGCCAGCTAGGCTCTCTTAGGCATGAGGGATTCATAAATCTCAATACTAACTTTGTAGCATTAATTTTACTACTAGGAGTTCTCTGAACTAATAACAATAACAACTTAAAGCAATGTTCTTATTTCGCACCTACCTAATTTCTTAACACTTAACATAGGGTATGCTAAAAACACTAAGCAGGTAGTATAACACAGAGTAACCTCTTTTTATACTGATATAATTGTAGAATAAAATTTTTTGGTGTTGCTACCTCTGAGGAGTGGAGGAGTTCCTTAGTATACATAACCCACTAAAAGGATTTTTCTTGTTATAGTGCAAAAATCTTAAAAGCGCGTCTCTACCAGTTCTCCCTTTGAAATTTTAGTGGAATACTATAAAAAGGGTCTCACTTACTTATTCCCTAGAATCCTGCATTTACAGAATAACTTAGAAAGAGCCACTTCGCTTGGAAGCCTGCACACATTATCAAGAAGCGTTCTTATAGTATTTAGAGCTTCTTTAATATATATACCTGAGTTTCTCTCGCAACTAAGCCTTGGTTAATACGGGCATTCAAAAATATATTACAAGTCCTCACCATAGCTATCTAGTACCCAATCTAAATTTTAGTTAGAGGAATCTGATAAATAAAAACTAGGAATACTTTCACTTAAATTACTATGTTTTTTTACCTTTCCTCCCCTTTGATCCTATATCTTAAAGACGGCTCTGCTTCAACTACATTACCTCCAATTCATCTTATTTAAATTCTTTTATCTTGATTCTGTGGTATACATACGCATCAATTAAAGAAGGACTCTTTTTCCTCAAAGCATCTACTCAAGAAATAAGTTTTACCAAAGGATCTATTTACTAATCCATCAAGGTCTATATTTACAGTATAATACTCTTTTTATAACTGTAAGCGCCTCAAATATACGAGCATTACTTACTTTTTTGCCTATCCTTTTCGAGTAGGTTGACACTATATCTTTTTTATATAGAAAGATTCTAACGGAAAGCTTCAAACCCCGGCATTCACGGACTTCTTAATTGAATAAATAGACCTAGAGTTATAGTATAATTATAATATTGAGTATCTTGATTTCCCTATAAAAATACAAAATGTTTACAAAAGCATGAATATGAATTATAATTGACTAGTTTTTCGATTTCTTAAAAAGGATTCTTTTGGATACTCTTAGATTTCCTTCCGAATTTCCTATAGGTATTTTAAAAAATAATTTATCAACGTATAAAGGTTGGACGGATTCCTATTATATACTTAGTAAACCAATGGAGTTTTAAGGTTCTTTCATTTTTTTACACTGCAGAAAATCCATTAACAAGGATCTTCTAACCAATAGCTATCTTTCCCCAGTCAGTAAGGCTGCTTTTCTTACTATAGTTAAGGAAAGTTAATTTAAGGATAAGCTTCTTAAAGGTAATTTAAAATAAGCTATGTTTCTAGTAAAAGTACTTATATCTGGGAATCTCTCATTCATAAAGTAAATTCTATAGCCCTTATAAACTATACCTGGGGTAAGAGAGGTTGTTTTCCTCTAGAATTTTCTAAGGAAATCCTCGGGATAAGTATAATAGAGAGCTTTGTTTTCTCCAAGCTGTCTACCAACAATCACTTTATGTAAATAACTGGGTAAAACTCGAGCTCTAGAATTATAGATTATATATGGGTTTCCTTGTTTAGAGATTCTACTCTTTACTTTTGTGTAATTTAAGATAAACTAAAAAGTAAATTTTACGTATGTTCTGGCAAGGAGGTTAAGTTATTTCTACAATATCGGTATAAAGGATACTATAGAACTTCTGATTAGAAGGAAACCGCTAAAAGGTAGTAAGAGAGGCCCACTCTTCTAAATCAGAAAGAGGATTCCAAAAGTGGAGACTTCAAGCGAAAAGGGTCCTTAATTGTGAGTTCTTTGGCGTAAGTCGAGAAACTTGTATTTGCATTTGATAAAACAGGTGCCTATTCGTAGATTCCTATATTATATCCCGGAATCCTTTTTAAAAATGAGAAGTAAACGGACTTTTTTGAAGTCAAAGTTTTTCATTTAGGACTTGGTAAGAATAATCTATATATATACTATTAAGAATCCTGTTACAAGGCAAGGTAAGTAAGTTTCTAAAGCCGTATACGATTGAACCTTTGACTCCGAGATAAAGGAGATTTCTGATCTACCAACCCAAATTTACATTCAAAAAGTAAGCTCCCCCTTTCAGTAGGACTCTGTAAAGTCTTGTAATGAGAACTAAATCTATTTCGATGTAAACGATTTTAAAACCCTTACATTCCTCTTCTTTTGAGTTATATTCGCTAAAAAGGACTTCCTTTTGCATTAGTAAAATTTCCTATATACTCTATAATAAGATATAAAAAGGACACCTATTCCCGAGAAGGGGGTCCCTTTAACTAAGAATTTTTCCAGTGGTAGAACACTATCTGAATTTTGGAAAGCCGCAGGTTCAAGTTATTTTGTAATCTTATAACTCACTTCTTGGCTTGCTCTTAGAGCACTAAGGTCTTAAAATTTAGATAAACTGACTCTTTCAGCATCCTATTTACTTTTTAAGGGTACCCAAATTCTACACCTTTTCAATATTCAACTTTTTGTGTTCAGTCCTTTAGATGATGGGGTATAACCCCCGGGAGCTAGCATTCTGTCCAAGCCCTGTTTTTCTATACTATACTTACTTTTGCCTAAAAGTTCTTGGCTTGGGTATTAAACTTAGTATCTTTTTATCACCTGAACTTTATCGAAGAACTTAATACAAATTAAGAATAATAAGGAAACACTCCCCTATACTTACTAAGATTATTAGAGAACACATAAAACTCTTAAGTAAAACATCTTAATAGAACACTCTTCTTTTTGTACTAGAATCTCTATAGTTCTCTTACTAGGAAACTGGAAAGGGGAATTCTAGTTAAGTGTATGTACTCTTTTATACTTTATACATTTAAGCAGCGGATCTACACCAAATTTGTATTACTAGTTCTTATTTCTACTGCCGTAAATAACTGATTAGATACCAGAACTGGTCCTTTTTTGAGAAAGTTTAAGATATAGTATGTATGTGTATTCTTAGATTTACTTAGACAAATGGAAGCTCTTTGATTAGTCTTTGCTTTGTAGAATTTTATAACAAAAGCAGGTAGTGTAAATATATGGACTATCCAGAGAAATCTATAAACTTATATATTCAAAATGACGAAACTAAGGAGCTACTTTATTACCAACTCGGATCAAGATAATCTAATTTGTAAAGCTTTTTATTGTGCGCTATAACGCGTTATTAGGTATGTTTGTACTTTTTTATAAATTTCGTTTATTTTTAGCATATTTTTTTGAAGCTACCCAAAAATGACATACTGTGGTATGCACTAAACTGCACCTATACCTAGGACCTAGCAAAACAGTCTTGATAAACAGAGAATCCTAATTTTTTTTTTCAACTAATTAGACTTTGTAAGAGAGATTCTTCACTGAAAGTAGTGCAAAAATAAGACTAAACTCTTGTATTTATATTAAGTAAAGCGGATAACACGAACCAGAGGACCTCCTTGGGAACCCCGGGTATAAGTTCTGACAATCGAGGGGTCTACTTTTACTTTATAAATACCAGAAATACGTCTAATTGGCGGAAAAACCAGTCAGTTACAAGACCTGGTAAGGAAACTCAATATGATTTCAATTTAGGTGTTGAGACTCCGGAGAGTTAGTTTATTATAAAGAATTCTCCGATCGAGCGCAGTGTTCCATATCCATCCATATAGGGGTTCTTCCTCTTTCATATTGGATTTTCTCTGTTGTAATTCGAAACGTTAAGGATGTTTTTTCATAGTGGGGTATACCTGACTATTATTAACTACTTTTTGTGAATAAACGCATAAATATCGTATTTTAACTTAAGTCTTTTTTAGCTAAAGCTTCCTTTGGAATTTTCTATTTTGATTGGCTAGTTTTTTAGAAGTCGGTACTTCTCATATTAGTTAGTAGTCTTCCTTTCGAGATATACTCAATTCCTTAAACCGCGTATAAATTTGACTTTTATGACTCCAATAAAAAGATTCGAGTTTACCGCTTGTGGGATCTAAACTTAGAATACATAATCTAATAGGAAGTACTTTGGAAGCTCGCTATAACTAAATAATACTAATACAAGGATATTTAGGTTGGAATTCCAGTACGAAGTGAAGACTCTTTACTATACTTATTCAGATTTTGTTATTATGAGAAAGAAGTCTAAGGATTCCTTGTTTACAAGATTCCACTTACTAATAGTTTTTTTACAAGGATACAAGCTTCTATAGATAAGCTAAAACGAAGGGGTTTGGCTACGGAAGTTAAGTCAATAAAATATATAAGAGGCAACCCTCTCTAAGTGGAAAAAATGCTCGCGGTTCGTTCCTATATCTAGGATGGATCCACTTCCTATTGGATAACGTTGGATGGGATTTGTACATATTGAAAAGGTCTTTTTTAGTCAAAATGAATTCGGAGTTATTCCTTAAAAATTGACAGAATAGCCAGTTAATGTTCAAAGAATTCCTATCCATGGATATCGATATCTTGATTTGATAGGTTTTTTCTGTAAAAGACCTGAAAATTACTAGAGTATATTACAAGAGGAGTGCTCCTGGATTCCTTTTCCTCGCTTTGTTTGATTTCGACAGCAGGTTTTGAAAAAAGTCTAAAAGCACCCGTTTGATCTCTATAAGGTATATGACTAGCTATCCCGAAAACCTTTTTATTTAAGAGTTGTAATATAAAGGGGGTACTCCCATTATCTTTTTGTGCTCTAAGTAATTATAAACAGAATGCCTTGCGCGCTTAATTTAAGATAAGAAAGTCTTTACTCAAAGGCTCTAGGGAGTTACTTCTCAAGTTTCCGATTAAGGTTAATAAGGTTCTCTTGCAATAAATGTTAGGCATTCAAAATTCTTCTATTTTTCCTATAACAGATAACAAAAAAGCTTAAAAGTTTAAATACAATAAGTAAGGCACTACTTCAACCCCTTTTTTCGGAAACTTCTATTTTATACTTCTCCGCCTATTACAATATTCTATAAAAAGCTAATATTATATGTCAACCAGAGAGCTGGCTGATATCTAAACTTATTCAATTTGACTAGATTTCCGTAAGGGATTTACAATATAAGGGTCCCTTTCATAACTAGGGAATACATTCAAAGGGATTCTAGTTCCTTTAATTCAAAATTTTTAACTATAATTAACTAAAAATTTGAGTTTATACTACCGTGCCTTGATTGTTAAAATGCCGGGGTACCCGGATATGGCGCTAAGAGGGAACTTACTTTTTCTTTAATGCTCTAGCTTTTTCAGAAGTTTTCTTTTGTATTCAATTAAGTTACTCTCTAAATTACACGTACTTTTTTATGAATGGGTTTACTTTTCAAAGCAATTGAGGATTTCTACCGAGTAAAGGCTTACTCTAATGATATTTATAAAAGGGCCCCCTCTAGACTTTTCATGGACACCAATATACATCAAATTCTTTCCGCGAGGGTTTTATCTGCCATTTTAGTACTAAGTCTCCTTTCTATACTACCGGAATATTCTGGGGAGGCGCTAGCTTGGCTATTTTAAGTTGTCTGGGAGGGGTATAAACAAGGATAGATAATGTTGCACAAGAATCCGTCCGGTTAAAAAATAAAAAAGGATTGGGTATCTAGAGCTCTATAATATGTCGAGGACCCTTTATACTGGATATTAGCCTGTTCTTGGAACTTCGTTAAATAATGTATTAATTTTCGCTGCTTCAATTTTCTAAGGGGATCCGTTGGTCTGTAATTTTTTCGAGTTCAAAACTTGATCCGAGGTTTTTTAATAGTAAAGAATTTTCGCTTTATTCTGAAAGCTTTGAAAAAAAAAACTGCTTTATAGGACCCCAACTAACCAGATTTATTAGTCTGTATATATCCTTTAAAAGTAAGTCCCCGTTTAGATCTTTACACTATTAATTATTACATTAAGGGGATTTGACATACCTTGTTAGGATCAGAAACCTACGATACGAATCTGAAGTATTCAACCAAAACCTAGAGTACCTACTTTACCTTTACTGGTAGTATCACCCAGAATTTGGCTTTATCTAAGAGGTTTTTACTTTTATGTTATAAGGAATTCCCTGTTCTTTAATCAGTTGAAGTCAGTTGTTAAGATGTTTCTATTTTGCTAGCGGGTATGTCTCAGGGTTTGTACTATTATATCTTGGTTATTACCAACCACAAGGTTATACCACCTCTTATTCACTACCTTTTTACAGCACCGGCAAATAAAAGTTAGAAGTCCGCTGTTAAACCCACTCTTCACTAAAATATTACCAGTTCAGGCCCCTCCCTCTACCCACCTCTAAGTGAAACATCAAGAGCCTAACCCCCTCCCTGTCAAACTTTCCTTGTGCCTTTTCCATCGATAATTTCGAGTTTACTAGCGTTTACCCTAGACTTTATAGGTGGGATTTGGTTTATTATATTAGGAGACTCTCTAATGAAGAAGCTCAGTAGCTTGTACAGGATCAACAAAAGATTCCGGAGTAATAGCCGGAGTAATAGGTAGATCGCTTTTCTAATTCTAGGCTTATTGTATTGGAAAACCTCATATTAAGAAGTGGATACGGAATTGAACTTTACAGCGGTTATCCTGGAAATAAGACTGGGAATCTATTCACACTTGTAATAAAAAGTGGGAGACCCCAGATATCCTATACTTTCTAAATTCAATATTGAAAACCCCTATTCCAAGATATGCAGTCCCGTAAGGAGTTCCTTGCATGCATAACGAGACGAGAGTCCGGCTAAATATAAATAAAAGAAGGATTTCGCAAATAAAAATGATTCCTAGACTTAATTTTAAGAGGCGAAAGTCTTAGGAGATTGGAGTATGTTGTCAATTTCTAACTCACACTTATGTCAGAACTTCTAAAAAGATGCAAAATCCCTGAAGATTTTACTTATGAATCTCTTATAAAAGACCTGCTAATTCAAAGCTTTACAATAACTAGAGTCTCGCCTCTAACCCCGCAAACCTAGCCAGCAGCGTCTCTTAACAATACGGCTCTTTTCAAGTAAAACTAGAAATCCTCTTTAAATTTAAAAATCAATAGGAGTAGCTCTATAATTACTTAAGTATAGAAAAAGCGCTATTAAAGGGCAAGTTCTTCTATTTATTAGTTTCTGTGTCCTATAATATATTTAAAGAGAGGTATATCTACTTGAAAAACTGGTACTAAAAGTCCTTGGTTGTGTAGGAGTGCTGATAAATCAGAAGTTATTCATTAAATATGTGTCGGTATTTACTTTTTTTCGATCAAGATGAGGTACCTCAGATAGTAGTTCTTTTTTAATGTATTATTCGGATAACTTGAGTAAGAAATTTCCTTAAGGCTACCAGTTCCTGTACCCGGTGTTATTACTTATTTTATTTTCTCGCATCTATTACAATCTAATCTAGGACTGCCTTGTTAATATAAAAGCAAATCCCAGTCCTTTTCTTTTATTAAGTTCGATACTTTGTTACGAAGCTCTCTTATGTTATCATTATCTGTACCTAGCGTTGAGACATAGACAAAGGGGGAAAGGGGGGCCCAATCTATCTTGCTTGAAAAGAATAATATGAGAGAATTAGGTCAGGTAAATTCCTCTGCTTTTTTGAAAGCTTTTTGTTAGTAGAAACGGGAGTTAAGGGTACTTGTAAGGTACCCCTTTGTACTTACCTCTTTTAATTAAGTTAGATTTCCTATATTTTATTATCCTTGAAACTAGACTTCCTTGTAAAATCCCAGCTATAATTTTGATACACTCACATTCTACTCCGGACTGGGTTGGCTAGGAATAATCAAGACATTAGATAGAATAAGCCCTAGTTACTACCAATCTATTGGCTTTTTGGTGTCCTGAATTCTTATCAATGGAAAGGAATTGCTTTACTTTATTGCTCCTGAGTGTCAGAGTGTAATTTCCATAGGATGACTGGGAGAGTTCTCTTGTTTCGCTTCCAAAGAGAGTAAGACCTGCTTACCGGGAGGAAGAGGAGGAAAGTCCATACTAGCCCTAGAGATAAAACCCCTGAGTATCTGGATCCGTCCTTAGTTTTTGTTCAGCTAACTGTCAGTTTTAGGAAATACAGGAGGCTCAAATCGAAACAAGAAATGCAGTACAATTTCAGGTAGGCTAAGGCTGTTCTTTGGTTCAAATCCTATACACTGTAAAGACAGTAACTCTAATAAACTTCCTAAAAGAGTCACATTAAAAAGACTTTCCAAAAAGGGCTAAGGGTACTCTTATGAAATAGAATAATACCAAAGTTTATGTCTAGAATTGTTTTTATTGCCGGTTTAAATACCAAGTAAGGTGTTGTACATTTTGACCTCTTTTGCTTTAGTAGTTATTACTACATATAGGAGAGAAAGCTTAGAGGATATAGGTAAGAGTTTCCTAATAGTTAGTAATAGATAGTCTTTGTAGTTACAATTGTTAAGGAGAATACCTCTGGGCTTCTTTGTTCTTATCGTTAAGGAGGAGAAAAACCTTGTAAAGGTTGTGGGTAAGTTCGTATTCCTTTTTTCTGAGCCTTTTGGAAACTATTTACTGAGGAATATGTCTTTATTCATTTCCATCTAGACAAAGTAACTCCTTAAGTTTTATATAGTTGCAAGGGCAGAAAGGGACTTCTACCCTAACAGTACCCTTTTTTCAAATCAAATAAGGGGTTTAGTAAATCCTAAAAATTGGGATAAGCCGTCCTTTTCCTCTAACTCAAGCAAAGCTCTTCTTGGTTATCTTGACAAACACTATTTTAAACTGGTAATAAAGCAGTTGTATAGTAAGAGGGAAAACTCTAAATTACATATTCAAAAAGGGGAGGTTCTGTAAACAAGTATTTGTAGGAGTTGCCTTTATCTCAAGCTGCCGAAACAATCTAGAAGCAAAAGGAAGCCCTCTCTTTTATGAGCTAGACTCTGAATCTGACTCTTCTTGACTTTTGTCTTTATTTCTTTTACCTTCTTTCATCTCTTCATCTCAATCTTAATATCTAGACCTATCTAAGTATAATCTTACTCGTTGTCAACATTCCTACCTGCTTAAAACCATAACCCCTAAAAAGGACTCCTTGGAGGTATAACCTGGAGAGGGGTAAAAGTTCTCTTATGATCTTCTAATATAAATAGGGGTATATTTTAATAAAGCAACCTAAATAAGACCTTTTAGCATACATTTGTAATATCTAATTATTATTACTTTTACTTGAACGAGACAGGAGTTTTTAAAATATAAGGCAGGAATCCTATTAAAAAGCCAACCTTAAATACTTAAATAAAGGGTCCTATAACAACTTAGATTTTATACTATAGAAAAAAAGCCACCAGAATACGACAGTATAGCTCCAACTTCCTAAAAAGAGTATCATCACTAACAAGAATTTTTAGACGTCACTTTACTCGCTTTTTAGTCTTACCTTAGTAAGATTTAGCTATATATATAAGAATATTTTACCGTATGGAGTAATAATAACGAGTCTCTCTTGAGAAGTCCAAAGTTAATTAGACAAGGCCCCGTAGCAAAGCGAGTGTAGCTACTCAGATTTCCAATACCGAGGGCACTCTTTCTAATCTGTTTGGATTTATTTAAAGGGTTTTATTAAACTAGAATTTCTTTATAATAGTGTTATAGCGTGTATACTAGTATTCCCTGTCTACTATCACTTTAAAAGTAGAGTAGGCGGTTTGAGCGAGTACCCGAATATATAGATGGCGCAGGTTCAAGTCCTGTTCTCAATTCTAACCAAGATCCAAGCCCTCCTCTTCGTTGAGAGCCATATTCCGTTCCTCTTTTTCAGTTCCTTCAGAGCTCTTACTAACCCTGTCTTTGTGTTTCTTTCTTAATACCTTATGAGTCCGAGTCTTTATAACACTTGTCTTAATAGGTTCTTGTCGAGATATACGTTTATAGATAACTTGTTAGTAATATACCCAAATTTAGGAGGACCACTTTGCTCGAAATCTTGTATGTATCATTTTACTGAAATCCTGGGGAATGCTGTGAGTGTGGTTACTGACTGGATTCCATAGGGGTATATAGTCCTGCCAGAAAGTGTTTTAGTTTTAAAAAGCTTTATCCTTTTTTGTGTTTATCTAGACTTTCTTTAAGTAATATGCATATAAAACCCTTATAGTAAAAAGAACTTTAGAGCGCTTACATAGTTTGGGTGATGTTTAGAGACTTTTAGTATCCGCTATTTAGGGATTCCAGCAAGAATATGAAAGAAATAGATTTCTCAAAAATCCCTTAATCCTAACATTGCTTTTTGAATTAGTTTAAGTTTCACTTATCATCTCTCTTATTCTCAAATCTGTACGCTCAGATAGGAGAAAAGACTACAAAAACTAGAATGTCTTGTTTAAACAAAGTTAGATATATAATATTGTATTGACTTAGACTCTATGACGTCACCTGCCCTTTGATTTGAATCCATTAAGAGTCTTTTCCTTGTATGATAGGAGTTTCTGATTACTGCATAAATTATATTGTAAGCCGGCTGGAATTAATTAATTTAGGGGTTAGTTTAGTAGGGTTTGCCGCTGTTATAAGTATAATCTAGTTTTATATGTACGAGGTTCCAGTCTGGTGTAGGATTTACTAGGATATAAGAAACTCTTAATAATAAAAATTATAGTAGGATTAGGCCCCAAAAAGTTATAGTTATAAGCCCTAAATATCTGAAATCGCTTACTTTATTGTAACAAATCCAAGCTTTTTATAGATGGCTATAATACAAATTACTGACTTTTACTATATCCTCATTTCTAATAGCCTTATTGTTTTAGTTATCCTAAAATGATATAAAAGTAGGTTCTCTATAGAAATTACTCCACTACCTCTTTAAAGTTAGTTGTATAACATAATTCTTAGTTGAGAAACTCTAAAAACTAATCCATGAGTCTTAGGAACTTTTCCCATATACGGGAGTAAGGTGCCGCCAGTTTATTATATAGTATATAGGCGTACTTAGCGGTTTAAATCCTAGCCAATAGTAATGCAATTTCTTGAATATGGGGATTTGTTAGGAATCAATGCATGATAAGGGCCCACGCTTCTTTTTTTTTTTTAAGTTATCTTGTCATAAGTTTTTTCCTCCTAAAGCAGCTTCGCCTATAATTGTTTAATTAAAACTTTTTTGCCTGAGGTATGCTGTAAATATTTATATGTAAGGGGCTCTTAATCCTTATTTCGTATAGTCTTCTTTTTAGATTAGTCCCAGTGTCTTTGATTCTCTCAGCGAAAGGGTTCTCAAACTGAAACTCTGCCTACAGCAAGTTCGGAATACAAGAGTCTCCTTCCATATCCTATGACAAAGTATGGTTAAAATACAGAAAATAAAAAACAACAAAGTAAGAACTACAAGTGAGCTTGCCTCAATCAGTTTACCTTCTTTCTTAACTCTCTTATATAGATGAACAAGACTGTAATTGGCTACATTATACATATTCTCCTTTCTATTTAAGTGATTTACTATAACAAAAAAAGCAGAAAGTCAATACAAATAGGAACGATCAAAGGACTCGTACCAACCCAGTTTCTTAGAGAAGTTTCTCCCTAAAATATCTGTAATGAACATATTTGAACCCCTGCATGCTAAGTGCTCAAAAGAGTGATCGATCAAATGAAAACTGAGAATAAAAAAACAGGAAATTCCATACTTTTAGAAGGAAAGCATATACATACTATAAACTCTGACTTTTTATATAAGCGATTCGGATTACAAGGATTATAGGGGAACACTGTAAACTAAGAGTGTCGAATGATTGTGTAATATACTAGTAGCTTACTAGTCTGTGAGTTAAAAGAAAAAGGTTTAACAAAAAGCAAGGGAATTGTTAAGAAGATATTTGCATAAACAAAACAATCTAAAGAGTTTATAAAAAGCGCACAGAGGGGACGCGTAAGGAGGCTCTTCAGGTCAGGAGTGGTGTCTTTATTCATTTAGGAGGAAAGGGTTTTATCTTGTTGTAGAGTCCTTTTATTTCATATTAGCTAAAGAAAAAAGTGGGTGCCTTAGTTAAAATCGTATTGAGCCCAGATAAGTTTAGTGTGTTTATATGGAAGCCTCTTCAAAAAATGTACTGGAGGGTCTCTCTCCGGGATTCTGTTGCGGGCGGGCTACAAAAATAGAATAAATGCTTTTAGAATATACCTCATATTCCTGCTACTCGGGTTTTGAAAGAAGTTAGTAAATATAAACAGTTCCTTAAAAAACGAAAACTAAATCCAACTAGAAAAATGGGAGACTTTGAAACTTAAGTTTACCCCTATCCCTAGATTTCCTTTACTTTACGCTCGAAAGATTTGGATTCCCTTAGCTTACGGAAGTTATGAAACCTAATAATGTCTCTTTTTAAACGTGATTAAAAACTTTTAACTAACTATAAAAAAGTTTCTGAACGGTGGTATCCCTTGGGTTAATATAATTAATGTTAGAACACTCTAAGTAGAAAATGGGTCTTCCTAAGCTCTTATTGAGATAAAGACTTTAGTTATACTACCAAAAAGGATTAAAAATAGGTTTTATTATTTTTTTTTTCTAGAGGAGCCATGCAATTAAAGGATACACTTTTAAGACAGGGCGGCTAAGCCGAGCTTCTGTAAAGCGGGAGCAAATAAGATAAGAGTTTCTTTATTTACTTTACTAAGGTATGTACCCTTGATGCAATTACTCAGCAATACCTCGTAGAGCGGAAAGTCCTCTTAGCCACACCGCTATAGTGGACTTAAAAGGCCCCAGGTACCTACTAAAAAATAAAGAAGTTAGTAGAATTTATGCTATTTAGTTTTAACCAAATCTTTATGTTTTCAGAAGGGCTCCTAAGTAGTAGCACCTCTTTTATATCTCGGAATGCTCGAGTTTTATGAACTTTTTTTTTTTCCTGTTTTTTACACAAAGTATCTGAATCTTTAGAAATTATATTATGATACCTTGTGGGCGACTCTCTCTATTTATTTCGTATTTGTTAACGGACCCTTTTTTCTTCTGGCTCGGGTTCATGAGTGTAAACTTATATAGAAATCATATAAGTCCTAGAAGGGAACCGGCCTACCTTTGTTCTTGAGATAGCTTCAATTTATAAGAGAGATTCGTTGACCAAAAGTAAACAAAATAAGGGATCCCCTTTCTTGTGTCCTTAATTTACTCTAGAGTTTCCTTTAGAAAAATAGAGACCAAAAGAGTACGAGAGGGGGTTCATCATTCTATAAACGGTTATAACAAAAAACTAGAAGGAACTCAATTTGAAAGAGATCCAGCCAAAACAACAGAATACAATGGTAATGAATAGGGACCCCTTCTCCTTTGTATGATAGCTTTTTTATAGAAAAGGGCACTTTTGTACCTATTTTACCTAGATTGCCAAAAATAAGTAAGTGTTTTTGTTGACACTTATAAAAGCCGCTGCTCGTAGGGTTTAAACTCCTTATAAGTTCAGGCTGCCGTGCTAGTTAGGATTTAAAAAGCAATTGTTTTGGATTAGTAAATTAGTACAAAATTGTCTGTGAATGTTTCTATATAGAAGTGGATACTAGTAAAAGGGTAGGATGTCCCAAGAAAGAATGCTAGATATAATATAAGAGCCCCTGAAATATGAGAAAGGTAATCCCTAAAACTTAGAAACAGGTAATATTACTTAATTTTAAATTGACGCAGAATTGGAAACCAAAGGAAAGGTTTTTAGTCGTTTTGAGAGATACGAGCTTGCCTAGGTCTTTAATGAAAAAAAAATCGCTAAGAAAAGGAGCATTCTCGTTATGGAGTATCCCCATACAAATAAGGGTTAGGTTTAGTTATAATAGGATCAGAGCCCTATAAGTTTGTTGGAAAAGTCTATTCACGACTAAGGCAAAAATATGGAGTGATTTGAATAAAAAGAAAGTATAAACATCAACGGGCACTCTTTTTTCTACTGCATCCCCTATAAGACTACAAGCTTCAAGCCTTGTTACTAGCCCTTGAATGAAATCCTTGAACTGTGAGACTTTTAATTCCCAAGAGCTACTATACCAAAAATCAAGTAGTTTACTTCTGCAATGAAATTTAGTGTACAAACAAGCTACCTTACTTACCCTTTATTTTAGAATATCCTTATTATATAATAGCTTTCATTTGGAAGACATCTACTCCGCCCAGGCCCAGGTAAGTTTTCAATTTTGACTTGTAATACCCAGTTTATTTATATAAAACTAATTAGTCCTGTATAACATCTCCGATTGACAGATCTTTTCTATTTGTATTGTAAGTACTAAGGACGCTTAACTCCTCGATACAGTAAGCCCTTCTTTAACTCCTTTTCAGACACTATAAACACGAGTAGCTGCCTTTTTTGGAAAGGGAGGGCTCAAGATGGCAGAACCAGGATTTAGTTATATATATATATATATATTTTACATAGGGATGATATATAGGTAATTTACTAAAAGACGTAGCTAAAGCTAAGGAATAGTACCCTACTTCAATTAGTAGAGCCTTGAATTTTGATGTTAGATATATGATAGGAGCTAGATTTTACTAATTACGCTTGTGCTTTATAGGTTTACTTTTTTGTAATTCATTTCGTAAATCTTAATGGGTTTGTGGTTATAGGATCCAACAGGGCAGGGTCTAGAAAGTTGAAGCTGTAGAGTATTTGGATGCTAGTAAAATCCCTTCCTTAGCAATTAGTTTTGCTTTCCTATGCTGAATAAAGGCGGGCCCCCTAGTGGGAAACTTTATCCTCAGAAGCGCGGTAGAGATTGCTCCTTATAGTGGTATTAGAAGGAATAGCTGGTTTTATAGTTTTAGTAAGAACTTCTTAAAACGTTTACGGATACACTATTAGGATACTCGCTTTAGAGAACCAGCTAATAAAAACTTACTATGTACAGTTAAACTGCGTTATATCTATTTGTTTAGAAAAGGAGCCCTCTTTTGGGGGGGTTAGAGAGAACTCAAAGTATTGCGCATAAAAAATAACAAGGAAATCCTGATAATAAAAATAAGATAATACTAAACTTAAGAAACCCATTATAGGGCTTTTGATGAAAGGTTTAAAATATTTTTAAAGAGTTTTACTAATTCAACACTATATCCACCAAGGAACTAATTCCAATCTAGAAGCATCCTATAAGCCTCTATTTCAGCAAAAAGAATCCAGGAGAGTAACAATAATATTCTTTACAACCTCGCTAAAGGGCAAAAGTACTAAATAAAGGATACAAAGCTTGTGTTCCTATACAAGGCATACAAGGACTCCCCCTGTCTTGCCTTTATCATTAAATGATAGAAGGAACTCTTTAGTTTAAGTTTTCTAAACATCTGTTTTCTCTAACCTCTTATTACAATTTATAATACGAAACCAGAAGCAGAACATCCAAGGATTCCCTTGAGAAAAAGGGGCCTAGCTATATTTTTCTGGGTCTGGTTTATATATTACTGCAAATCCCTACTCCAGTTCCAAAATCAATTCGCTATGTATAGCTTTTAATTTGATATTTTTAGGATAACATACCGAAACTTCCTTCAATTTCTTTTAAGTTTTAGAAAAAAAAAAGAAATTGCTGGAATAAATAATATTTTATACAACTTTCAATGAAAAAAGGGAGCTCTCCTTTGTATCAGGAAACTAAAAACTGAATACAACTTTAATAGCGGAAGTTAATATCTGAATATACCTTAAGCTCTCCCTTAGGGGACCCAGTTACAGAAAAAAGGTGTACTCAAGTCGAGAAAGTAGTTTTTGAGAGTTTCCGGCTTAGCAAGATCTAGTATTTGCGTATAGGTGCTTCTTATTATATACTTCAACGTAAGAGATACCGCTCTAGAAATCCTGCCAAGATGATAAGGCTCAGCACACTTTTTCAGAAGTAAATCTCTTAGTTTTAGTAAATGGAGTCTATTCTTAAAATTCTTACTATGGTAGAGATATTCCTGTGAATCTTTTTTGGAGAGCCCCTCTATAGGGCTTTATTCGTGTGTCTTTATATTTTAAAAGCTGAGCCTATAAGGATAAACATTTGGTTCTCTCTCTACTAAGATTTCATTTTTACTAGGTCTTCTTCTACAAGGAACCCTTTCCTCTTTATAGTTTGTCTAGTACCGTACCTGTTAGTTAGTGATTACTGTCTTACATAATTGTAAATCGATATTTATTTTACTTGTGCTCGATACTTCTAAATCTAAAAAGCCTTGCGTCAATTATTGTGTTAAAGGATTACTTTGTTCTAATTAAGAGATTGGATTTTTGGGATACACCTATGTATATTTGTTTACCAACGGGAGCTTCATCAGTAGCAAAAACCTAGCTTATTTTCTGATCCTCCAAGAGCTTCCGCTTTAGGAGCCTGTGTAAATGATGTGTGTGATCTCACCTCACAAGGGCTTATAACGGAAATCCTAAAATTCATTTACCTTTGTTTGATGTTCTTAATTTAGTAAGATAAAAAAAAACTTTATTAAATACTCAGAATTTTACACTAAAGTCCTAATACAAAGTACTTTATAGCACAGTATGCGAGAGGAAAGCCCCGTTTTTATGAAGCTGAACCCAACAACTAGAAGAGTTCCCAAATAAAAGTCTCTATTAACAAGTAAGTGTCAAGTATTAATAAATAGTGGGCTTCGAACCGCTGGCTTGTAGTAGGCAAGGGTTCCGTTCTAGCATGAATTTATAACGCACCAGAGAATACCTGGTGCTTTGTAAGTATACTAGATTGGGGGTAAGTTAGGGAATCTTTATCTTTATATGGAATAGTTTATATAAGTGATTTAGTACGCACAGGGAGTACTACTTATATAGGAATTTAATTGATAGCGTATACAAGGGGCACTCCCCATTGATCTAGGGCGTTGGTCCAGTAGCTTTATAAATTCTTAACTCTGCTCTATGCTCTATTTAAATAGATTGTTCATAATGCAGAAGAATAAATAGAGATACATAATTTGCTTCCTTATGGCTTTTTTTTCAGGGAAATATCTTTGCTTTATTACAAAATCAGGAGCTAACCTAGGAAAGATCAAAATAGCTCAATTTGTACTTTTTTCAAGGAATTTCTTATATACCATAGATTTAGGTTTCCAACTGTGGATTTACTATACCCCTATACCTTTAAAATACCTAAATTCAAGAGGGGGCTTGAACCCACAACAAGCACAATTCGACTTTAGTGGTCTAACCTTCAATAAAGGATACTCGATTATCCCTGCCTTGTACTTACTAGTCACTATAGGAAGATAATATGACATATATGTATATAAATTTGGGCGGTACCCCTTTGAGCTTAGTGCAATGAAAAGTACGTCAACCCTAATTTGAGGTTATGCACGCAGGTTCGAATACAGACCATCCTCTAGAAACCCCTGGTCAGCAAGACTTAGGCCTGCGCTGCTGAAGAGTTTTTGATAAAGTTACTTTACATGTAGAGAACTGCCTATAAAATTCGGTTGGTACTGTTACAGGAAAAGGGGAAGGGGGATATTTGAGCAAAATTACAAAGTAACAGAGAGTAGATTCTTTTTACAAAATAGGTTTTCGCTTGCAAAGGGATTTTGTTTTCTGTCTTAGTTTTTTTATAGATAGAGTACCCCTTTTCTAAGATAATATACAGGGGTTCCCCTAAAAACTAAAAAAGGCAAAGCTACACTAGATAGATCCCCCATATTCTTTGTTTTATTATTTATTGCTCACAAAGTCAAAGTTACCTCGCAAACAGAAAAAGGGGGATTCCTAATGAATCCGCGGGAACACCTTGCCTTTAGTAGTATATATAATTATAATGATTCTTAAAAAGAGATATATGGAACAATTTTCTTTATATGCCAAGATAGTTACACTTAAGGTTGTAGTTACTGAATCTTAGCAGCTATTTGTAATCAATTTTGTAGAACTTTACTAATGCTGGGATGGTTAAGACAAGTTTAGTGATTCAAAGTAATATTAAGTGTGTTATCACGCTTGATAAAAAGAATACGATAAAGAGAAAATAGACAGAAACTCTTCTAACCAAAGCCTTAGAACCATTTATAACAGGCTCTGAGACTTCGGTAATTTCTATATAATACTGGTGGGGCCTCCTCCTTATACACTAAATTATGTTTGACAGAGTAAAGAGTCCTGAAGGAGACTCTATAAAAGTAACATTAAGGCTAAGATAAAACTTCTTTGTAAAAAGCTTCCTTACCTTAGAGTACTGCACTAACTCCTTATATTTAAGGTTCGGAAAAAGAGCTATTCAAAATAAAGTAGGAAAGGGAATGTAGGCATGTTTCTAGCGAGTTAGGCCTATAACTAAGTGTTCACTTTTCTTTATAAAGTAGTCATAATGCCAAAAATCTTTTTTATATTTCCTACGCGCCAGCTACCTCGTATTGATAAAGTATTGATAAATAGAAATGTGTTAAAAATATATAAATGATAGAGCAGAAGATTCCCGATGTAAATATTGTAGGTTCAAGCCGATTAGTATCTAAACTATTCAAATTGCCTGGTTTTATTGACAAGTAGCAATTCTTAGAAAGCTTTCCCGGTCCAAGCAAGCTTGCCTTAGATTCATAAGCTATTTATAAAAGAGGGTTTTCTTGCTATTAATAGGAATAGGGTATTCACAACTTTTTAAGCATTTATAAAATTCAGACTTAAGAGCTGCAGTAATATACCAATTATATACATTTTAAAGCAATCTTGCTTAACGACACCGTGTCTTTAAGAAATACGAAAGCACAAATTCTGTTTAACGCGCCCTTCTAGCTATAAAAATATCTAACAAGGGTATCTTACAACCCTCTGTTAACTACTAATCTACCTTGTTTTTATCAAAAAATAAGTACTTTTAAGAAACCTCTTTCTAAGGAAATGTATTACACTTGATTCCTCAATTTCTTTAATAGGAAACTCTTTACTACTTTTTCTTTATGAAATCTTCAGTTTATATAAGTTTATACACCAACCTCATATGTAGTACCTTTTTTGCTTGATAAAAGGGTTTTAATTTACAGGAATCCTTGGAATTTAGTTTACTTGTATATAATGCTCATATTTACTCTTTCTGCATATTATTAAACAACCTCTCAAATACCACTCGCTTTGTCGAGCCAGTCTTTTATTCGCCACCAATTCCTTATTGACAAGACCCCAGAAAGTTCTTGAAACTGCTGCGCTCGGTAGTCTATCTTCGTTAGTTTGGTTATTCCTGTTCGTATCATTGGTGGTAATTAGGGTCTTTCTAGTGAATACTTGACTTACCGATTAATTAAAAGGACCTCTTTCTAAAGCATCTCTGAGCTTACATGCTCCAAGTTTTAAACTACATAATGGCAGACCTTTGTAACACATCTGAAATCCCTTGTACAGAATTACATAAACATTCTAAGACCTCTGATTGGATTTACTTGATGCTTTTCCTGGGATTAAAAATAAAGCTTCTTGCTGCTAAGTGCTTTTAATAGAGTAAAGCTTTTTAAGGATTATATACAGGTATAAAGAAGATATCTTCTTAATTGATTCTTCTGTTTTAGGTCTTTCTTACATATAGTTGTTGAATTGGTGCTGTAAAACTCTTTTCCTTAAAACTCTTTATCTGGTTGTTATAACCAAGTCTTACTCGACACAATCAAGGATTGGGTGCCTAGGCAGTTTCCTATTTTTTAATGATCAGGAACTTAATCTTTGAGAGCTCTTTTGATCGGGCCTACTAAAATTAGAAAATCTTACATACTTCTGTAACCTATTTGACAAGCGGTCTTCCTGTTTATCTGATTCATTCAATCCTCTATCTACCGGTGCAAAGGAGATAGAAAATACTAGATCTACTTAGTCAGGCGACTTCACAATTAACTGTACTGATAAAGAAAAACCTGCTATTTAGTTTCATAATTACAAAAGAAATAAAAGCCCTTCTTATGAGCTATAGAGTCTCAGTAAGGAAAAGAAAGCTACGAGAGTAGTAACAAAGATTTTATTTAATCCGCGATTCAAAAAGCTAAGTTGTTTGTGGTTAATCCCAGCCTCTACGAAAGAGACCCGTGCTATAAGGAGCTCCTTGTTAAGTAGTTAACACTCATGTGAAGTATAATGGGATTCCTACTATTTATAATATTCCTAGCTGTTATACGAAACTTCAGTCTCGTTTTGTTACATACCCGTAAAAAGGGGGGCAAAGTACCTCATGGAAGTTCAGGCTGATGAGAAGGGGATATCCCAAAAGGTTTTTGCCGTATCAGTAGATTATGTGTATGAGTACTATTGAACTCTCCTACAAGTCTGGATAGGCTGCTTTGGTATTACTCTGAATCTTATAGGTCAGGGCTATTGTACGGGAGATCTATCCAAAATAGATTTATTAGAGCCGAAACCCCAAAAATTAGATGACGGTTTACTAAAAAAGTACTTGACCTGGCTTGAACCAACGGCATTCGCGTTGAAGACACGCTGTTCTAACCTCATTTTAATTGCGATTTAAAAAGTAAGGCACACCTATAAGTAAAGGGGATGTCATACCTAAAAGGGCTCCGATCTAGTAGTGTAAAGTTAAGAAAGTACCAACTCCTACTCTCAAAAACGGGAGAAATACTTAGCTTTTCGAAGAAATTCTAGAGCTCGTCCCAACGAGAGGTACGCTGTGTTCGGTTTAAGACTTTTTAGAATCCTCTTTAAAAAACTAACACAGAGGGAAAACTCTCTCCTGCTTACACTAGAGCAGGGAAAGAAACTAGGAACATAAAGATAAAGAGCAACTCCTTTAATTACTTTCCAGTAAAAGCTTATAAAAAGGTTTAGCTATTAAATAGAATAATACCAAACTTACTATCTAGAATGTCATTTATCTGCTGTTTAGGTACTTCGTAAGGTGTTTGTACATTTTGCCTCTTTATCGCCAATTTTACTAGAGAATTCTCGATAAAAAGCACTCGGAAATTCTAGAGACTACATTTTTATATCCTATAACTTTATTACGTCTCATTAAATCAAGATTAAGAAAAACAACTGAAGTCATTTCCAAGTATCTCTAATAAGTTGAGAAACTCTCATAAGGGTTCCAGCTATTTCTCAAATGCCAAACTGTGTCTGTATCGAATAAAGGACTGACTCTTTGAGAGCTTAGAGCGGAGCTTTTTAGATAAATACATGGTCGCTAGTTGTTTGTTTCCTAGTCCATACATCAAGAGCAGATATTCATGTGTCTTTTAGAAAATATTTTGAATTTTAACCGGCTTAGGGAGAGGCTTATTAGCGTTTATTAATAGTGGAACAGCACCTTATACCTTTTCAACAAAGCAATTTGATTAGCTTCTGGTGCGCGATTCCGACAATCTTGTATTTATCCGAATGAGGTTATTTCCTATTCCAAATAGAAAACCCCTATAAGCAGAAGGTATAATTACCTGAGGATAGAGTCCCCGAATAAATACAGAGAGAGAATTTGCCTTTATTTCTTGCTTTTCCGCATCTTCTTTTGTTTGAGAATTTTAGTGTTGGTAGAGCATTCTCCTTTTTACCAAACGGTCGTAGGTTCGAATCCTACGGTCCTATAGCAGCCCCATAAAAAGATTTCGTTGTACTTTGTTGGAATATAAGGCAATCGAAAAGTACGAATTCTTGAGTTGGTTTTGGTACTTGTTTTTTTAATCCTAAATTCTTGAGTATTCTTGTTCCTGTGTTCACCTGTTTATAGGTAGGTTTCTCTGATTCCGGATAAGATACTTGGGAAGGGTATATCTATTGAAGAAAGAGTAAGGAAAGAAGTCGGAATAGGATACAAGTTATGAGTGAGAGTCAGAAACACCAAAGCCGGAAACTAGGCAATCAGTGAATAGAAAGCAGATAGGAGAGCTGTAAGGCTTCAGTTAACTATTCCTCTTCATCTTCCTTCGGAGCCCTCCCTTCCTTCGCTAGTTTTTTGTACACTAAAAGACAAGCATCCCTTATTCAATTGACTAGAGTTTGAGTTCTTGTTTTAAAGTACTAGAGTCCTTATTCTTATAAATGAGTTTCTTTTAAAAGGACTAAGAATACGGGCCCTTTTTAGCTTAGTAGAATCCGCTCCAAAAAGGAAGACTATAGATTAGCTACTGTTTTTTAACGTAATCACTAGATATTCCCTAGATTATTA